>VSDK01017894.1:41658-52284 GCA_009767595.1 Symbiodinium kawagutii | reverse complement strand
CTCTTCATGTGTAGCCCTATGTCTTTAGGTCTACTTCTAGGAAAATCCACAGTTTTTTATCCACAAATATCACCGTGAGGAACCATACATAGCCATGACATGAATTACAGTCACCACTAATCAGTGTACAATTATTCTTAACATTCACTATCCATCACCAGTGTAAGTTAAGCATCCAACTGGCCATGAATGAACTAAACATCACGATGGCACAACTAGAAACTAACCATCAAACTAACCATCAAATTAGCCATCAAAAAAGGATCTCCGTCTTAACTGCACCCAGGCCATGACGTCTGATGTGACTGCGGCGGGGGATGCGGCAGTGAAAGCTGTCTTGGGCGAGGACATGAGCTGCGAACCGTAGCTTCATGGTTGTTGACCAACAAATCAGCTGCAAACCAACTGGTTAACGAACTAGTGAACGATGATTAAAGCCATTATAGCCTATAAATGGGTGATGATGGACTAATGCTGATTGATGGTTAAAGTCTCCGTTGGGATTTTCACCCAGCATCTCTGATATTTTGATGGTATGGGGCCACACCATGTTTGGCCACTCCACGTGTCTATGTTGGTTGTGAGACGTATGTGGTCGAGGTTCCCATGTTCCGGTTGGTTCCCTGGAGTTGGCTGGGCATCGTCCTTCATCTTCGGTCAAAAACCTAAATTGGACCATAGAATCACTGAAAAACACCTCAGATATCCTCGGATCATGTTCAGGTCAAATCAATCTTGCGGTTTGAGTGGATCAAATCTCAGAGATATCAGTACAAGTACTTACTTACTATGTTTCACTGACTTACCTGAATTGCTGATGCAGTAAACATGGTGAAGTACAATTATTGTTAGTAAGGCATTTAATTGCAATTATCATGTTGCAAATTGCTTGAACTGCTGATCCCTTTCCTGTTAGCAGGAGCGCTTCAGCATGGTGCAAACTGCCAAGCTGCTGGTGGTGGGTGCTGGTGGCATTGGCTGCGAGCTGCTGAAGAATTTGGTCCCTTGGCATCACAAGTGCATGGTGAAGGCGAGGTCACAAGCCCATGGTGGAGCAACCTTTCACACCCCCTCCTCGTGGATCTAGTCATATCCTCGGAGATCCAGCATCAAGAGATACCCTTCGAGTGAAGAGGGGGAAGGGAGGCACCAACTCAAAAGGCACTCACTTGCGTCCAAGATGTAAAAGACGTGAAAAGAGACGTGAAAAGCATTGAAAAGCCTTTCTGCACAACTCCGAGGGTTCAAGTTGCACCCCATGAAACAATCGAGCACAAGACGACTCGCCCGTTCCAAACGTAGCCACTCATGGTTCTGTTGTAGTCTTACACAGGATGATGAATATAGCATGAAATAAACAAATATATCCGTACTTACTTGACAATGCAATATAACGCGTGCAATGCAGCATTTGCTCCAAATTTCATGCCGGATAGTAGCGGCATGATGTCGCACGTATTGAAAATTTTGGCATGACAATCCCAAATCGCGGCTTGGTGCACACCAAGGTCATCAGCGGATTTCGAGAAATCGAGGCACTGGCAGCTTCCTCCAGTGAGACATGACCCCGATGGAGGGCGTTCATGAACAGTAGTACTTGTTTTATGTTTTAATGCTAGCTAATTAGCTGGTAGTTTTTAATAGTTCCAACCACCAACTAGTGGTGATTAATCATCAGACTTTCATGACCAATAATATGGTTGATGCGAGTGGTAACGAATTGTCAATGCCAGCTGTATGTGGTGCAAAAGAATGGGCAAAGAATAGTTCTCAAATTAAGATGAGCAGCGTTCAAAACCGCTATGATTACCTTTCAATTAGAGGTTGATCTAGGGATGGGTTCGCGAAAGTGAAATGCACGGTCGCGTAAGCTCCGCGAAAGCCCAAGCGAAAGCACAATGTACAAAGCACGATGCGAAAGATTGGCGAAAGTAATCATAACTTCACATGTTTGGTTCATCACGCAGTGTTTTATCTGGAAACTTAGACTCACGACGCGAAAGGTTGGCGAAAGAGATGCGAAATTCTTGCTTCGCGAAAGCTAACGCTGTGGTCGCGAAAGCGACGCGAAAGGTTCGCGAAAGCCTGTTGTTTTGCAAGCCCATAAACTAGGGGTTTAGAACATGGCTCAGATGATGCTTCATAATTCATAATTGTTAATCATGGTCCAACCATCCACTGCATTGCCGCCAGCCGATTGACTTGATCGATAAATTTGGGAAGCCGTGTATTTTTGGTTTTCTCAATTGACCTATCAATATGATGTCCAAAACCATTGGTAAAATATTGGAAATTGGAGAATCTGAGTTTAGAAGTGATGTCATGGCTTTCACTTCCACAGACTGGTATCAAAACCCCCCAGTCTCCAATGGATACTTAGTTGCCCACATGTTCAAAGTGTTCGAGTCATCCTGAAATGAGAAAACTGTTCAAGATAATCACCATCCCATTGTTGAAAGTCGCTAGCCCTGAGTGTCCAATGTCTCTTCTGACTCTCAGGTGCTGGATTTGGACACCATTGATGTACAGTGCTTGGTGCTGGTGAGCTATGGCATAGCTATGGCATCGTTTCTGGGTGCCCATGAATTGTGTTACGACAGATGGCTGGTAGTCGGCAATCAATCCTTGGAACAATGCAAGGTCTACCACCTAACACCTTTGATCAGCATCCAAGATGGATCCAACATAGTGGGCAAAGGATCCATTGGTTCCAGGTTGGTTCCGGGTTGGTTCCAGGTTGATTCCAGGTTTCACGAATCCCTTGTTGCGCCTTTGTGATGGTCCAACCTGGGCACTGTTCCGAGGTCTCCAACTTGAACCGACAGTTCCTGTTTCGCAGGAAACATGTGGACAGGCCCAAGTCGGCATCAAACTCAGCTCCCCAATTTGCACAAGTTTAATGAGAAACAGATTTCATGAGAGAGATGTGGCATTCTTTCAGTGTCTCCTTCCTGGCCGTCTGATCGCACCGAGGAGTTTGTTCTTTGCCTTTCAATATGAATCCAGCAACGGGTACTTTTGAAAAAGCATCATAGAGAGAGAGAGAGAGAGTGTCGAAGAACTGACTGCACCGTTGCGTACAGACAACAGGTCTATTTAGGCAGGTTCGTGCATGGTTAGGTACCACAAGAACAGGTAGTGTTCCCTCATAAAACTTGTCAAAAAATTTAGACCATATTTGATATTTAATCAATGACACCATCTTGTTGATTGAGACTTCCGTGGTCACTTGCGAAGCATTCTACGATTTGTTGTTGGACAATATCAAAGCACTTGGGGGCTATCTCCTTCTTATTCCATTGGACCAGGAAATTGTTCAAACTCTTTGAAATCCTAGCTGGATAGAATAACTTCATAGCTTTGCCAACAATGCCCTAGTTTTGCTCTTCTAAGTTGGTGGTACTTCAAAATGAGTTTGCTGTAACTTTGGCATCAGTTGCTGTTCATGCTTATACCATGATTGTTTGCTTAGAGTCATACCGTCAGCTAGTTGTTGTGCCATAATTGATCCATTGTACTCTTCGTATTCCAATACTTCGTGAATGTACACACACCACCATCTTTTGGGCAATACTAGTACAAAGGCTGGTTGTACCGCTACGCTTATACGCACCACTATTGGTTCATCGTTGTACCATGTTGCTTGCACCATTCTTGGTTAATCCACTCCCCTTAACGATAAACACGCCCCCCCATCGTGCTGGCTTCCCAACATGAACAGCCCCAGTCGCGCCATCGCTGGGGCTTTCAGGTAGTGGCTGCGGAAGCCGTAAAGCAGTTTCGTGGGGGTTCCCGGGATGCCATGACTGGACACCACCTGGAGAACCCAAGTCGTCATGTCATGACATGGGATGGCTGGGAAAGTGTTGAAATGGCGGAAAGATGCGGAAAGTGGTTTGTTTTAGGCAAATTATGCAGAGTTGTAAGTTGTAGGATTCCCTTTTTTTCGGAATTAGTCACCCCAAGCTGTCATTTTAGGTGACAAATGAGACAAGTTGATCCAAGTTGATTTAGTCATGACTACCATGACCACATCGGAATGGATCGTAAGCAAATATCAACCGTAGAAATGCTCAAATGAACTGTCATTCGAGATGTCGAGTTGATCAAAAATAAAACAGATAAGTGCTGCTATTGTCGCACTTTTGTATACGTATGTGTTCTTCGTTAATTTTCTAATGGTTCACAGATGATGATGAATCAATAGTAGTATATAGAATGTAGTAGCAATAGAATGGCTGACTAATGAGTGGTATAGTTGCTAATAGTACTACTGGTGAATCGTGAATGATAATGGTGGTGAGTTCATGACGAAGTTGCCGATCAGAACTACCGTTTCCGAGGCCCGAACGCCAACATCATCTCGCACCATGGCAATGTGAAGGTGAGATCTTGCAGTAAAATTTTGTCCTTGCCTGGCCAATGGAAACACAGGGGGAACGTTGCGACTTGCACAGTGGCAGGTTTTTGGGATCCTCCTTTACCAAGGTGATAACCACCGAGGTTTTGAGCATTCAAGATGCCAGATGTTTGTCAAAGCTGTCAAGATGATCAAGATCTCCTTGTGTTGTTCAAGGTTGTCTCTGGAGATTTATTATTTCAACAGGTTTGCATTGATTTCCACACGACTTTGTGAGGACTCGCAATTCGGCCTAGAGTTCATCAGCAAGTTCGACGTGGTGGTTCTGATCTCAGTTGAAGCAGCCATCGAAAGTAGGGTCGAAGCGTTGTGGTTGAAGGCTCGCAGTTGCTTAGGGTCATGGATAGCTCAAGCCATTCATCAACGGCGGGCACTGGACACGATCCTTTGTGGGTTCCGTAAATGGTGTACCCCCACAGCTGCTGAGTTTCCCTATGATTTGGGGAGAGTTGGGGAGTCCTTGTGGTTCCCATAGCAGGACCAGGAAGTACTGCCCGTGTCTCAAGGGCTTGCAGTCCTCCATGCGCTACCAAGGTATAGCTTAGCCTGAACATTTAGTGCGGCTAATGGTTGAGTATTATGAATCTCCTACAGACTCCCACAATAGGAATTATCAAGCGTTTAAACATCTCAAGACTGGTTGTTAACGGTATGTTTAAGATTGATGATTAATGTTATTTCAAGAGTGAATAGTTCTATAGGGACAAGGCATTGATATAGACATATCCCCTGTCCATAGCTGCCTCATCCTTGATGACAATATCAATTAATACCTATGAATGCTCATGATATTGTCTCAAGCATTGTTGATGTTCACAGAAATTCATAGTAAGCCATTGTTTATGTTCGTACAAGTTCATATTATACTAAGCAATGCTTATGAATGTTCATGATAGTTATTGATACTGGTAGTTCATAATACCTCAAGGGTAGTGTCGGTGGCCCTATCAGCTCCTTTGGCTACTGACCCATGGCGGGAAACCCTCCAGGTGAATGCTCTCGACAACTTGGAAGCCCGCCGACATGTCATTGGTCCGCATCGACGCCGGAAGCAGACACCAGAACTGTAGCTGTAGCATGCTGTGGCTGTTAGAATCTAGCAGAGACGTACTTAGAGACTAGCAAATGGAGATTTCTGCTTGTGTCATCTCTTGTCAACCAGCCATATATCGAAGGAAACAACATTAGCTATGTACTTGTATGGTGTGAGAGGAGGCGGTTTGTTATTGCTGTCATCATTGCTGTTGATACTATTAGTTGGTTAAAGGATTCTCATCAATATCCTTGCTATTGGCAGCTTTCCCCCCGCAAATAGGCAGATGGCTCAGCCGAGTGGATATGTTTTTGTCGGCTCACTGAGTATGGCCAAATTTCAAGATTAGAACCGCAGATGAGCCTATATCAATTCTATTGAAATTGGGGTAGTGTGACAACCCAAACAACACTTTGACTCATTTGCGTTGACTCTTCAGGATGCTTATCAGAGATAGCGGTGTTGGTTTGTAATCAAAATTGCGCAACGCCCAGATCACCGGCTGTTTATTCCCTTTGTTACATTTCTTCCAACAGCCACCAATACATCGCTTCCAAAAAAGTCGCGACATGTTACTACATGTTGCTACTACTGTACCATTCTTATCAATAGATGTTACTACATGTTACTACTCTCAACTACTAGTTTACTGGTGCCATTATGAATTGGCTTTCCAAGCACTTTGCAGTTTTAAGGTCTCCGTAGGTGTCTCCAGGGGGACGCAGCTGGGAGCTGTGAGGTGAATCGTTTGTGCTTAGCTGCAGAGAAGCCGCTGCTGGAAGCTGGGAGCACTGGCCACTTGGGCCAGGCGAGAAGTTGAGCCATCACAGAAGTTGAGCCATCAACAAGTAGCCATGGGAATGTACATCAAGTTGAGCCACTAAAGTACAGAAGTTGATGTACATTACAAGTAGTTCAAGTACATTACAAGTAGCCATGGGAATAGGTATTACAAGTAGTTCATGTATGTTTAAGAAGGTTTTTTGCAATGTTCTTCAATCCTGAACCGTGCATACAGATGCATCGAAAGGATAGCTTCACTTGGAAGTACTTGCAGTAAAGCTCACCCTCTCCAACACATTTGGGTATCCACAATCAGGGTCCCTAAGACCCTAGATGACTCAGGATGGGACAAAAGCCTCAGAACAAGCCTCAAAAAACATCTTCATATGGCAGGGACAGCTTATCGTTGCACCACTTGGGCAAAGTGGCACAAGTGCCATACAGTTTTGAACAGCTTTTATACATCTCCATTTGCACTTCTGAGATCCTGAAGTGACGTCCCGTTGCAGACACCGTGCCCAGTTCCATCATATTCGATCTCATCCATCCATCTCATCCATCCATCTCATTGCATCTCATTGCCTCCAGGTCACAGTGATTCGGAAAGGCGAAACTGAATGCTTCGAATGCCAAGCAAAACCAAGTCAAAAGGCCGAGGGGAGCTTCCCAGGAGTCCTATCCCCGGATATCCCCTGCCCTGCTACCAGCTGCGAGTGGATGTGAGGCATAGGCTCCTTGAGGGTCTTCATTCTTCATCCTTGAAGAACTGGGAGATCCTTCAAACTTTTCAGAAATGTTTTCATGACATGGTTTTCAGATGTTTTCATACTTGTTTACATGTGCTTCAATCCTTTAGAAATCGTGGGAGCTCTGGAGTTGGCAGCTGGACACTTGAGTTGCGCTGGACAAGTTGTTTGTTCAGCTTTTTGATGTGCCAGGTCTATCCGTATTGCACCATTCGATCCACCCCGGAGAAGCCTGTGTCAGTGGCTGAGTTGGGCTCTTCAATGCTGCGATGAGTGGCAATTTTTTTGTTATTTCTGGGAGAGTTTGGGAACGCCTTAACGCCTTTGCAGACTTTGGTAAAAGGTATGCAATCCAAATCCTGACAACTGTCATTTGCGTTCCCTCATTGCCTGAGGCATTGCCTCACATGGGCCAAGAACCTCTTCGATCTTTGCTTCGGCCCTGAAGATGAATCCAATCTTCTGTCCGCCTGTCAGCTCGGGTGATGGCTGGTCGCGGGGAGACCACCCATGGGTGAACTCTTATCATAGCCATTGGTGACTGGTAGACCTCGTAGGCTGAGAAGAAGATGGTGAATGGAATCATTGGTGATAACATGTTGTGAATCATTGCTAGCCAGAGCTCGTTTTAGGTGTCCTGCCTCCAGGTTGACGGTGGCGATCTGTTGATAAGCACATTGTGAACTCAACGGGCTACAAGATATGGATGTGTGAGATTAGAATACCAGAAGTAAGATATTACAAATTGATATTGCAATATACTAGCAATATACCACACTTCTTGCATTATATTGGAAATGATTTGCTGTGTGCTTGAACACTTGCATGTGTGCCCTTGCTGGCTTGTGCCTTGCTTGACCTGTTAGATCCCTTCGGTGATTTGAATTACGTGTCCAATTGCTGTCTGACAGCTTAGTCCACGGGACTAGCTCTGGAGATACATTCTGAGATGAGAAGGAAACTTGAAAACTCACGCGCATCCTGTCACAAAGCATTCTCTTGCCCGATGGCCTTGTGTGAATAGATGAGATCACAGTGGGATCCCATTCAAACCATCAAAGAGAGCATCAACAAGAGCTGAAATTCTGTGCAATTCCATTTGTTTTGAGAAATTCACTAGCTTTGGGTGAGGCCGCCCTGCAGCAGTTGAAAACATGAATTTGGAGTGTGTGTTTCTGCTGTTTGCACACCAGAATGAAAGGCCTTCCTCATCAGATTTGGGGTTCTGAGTGAAGTAGATTCCTGCCGAGGGAATTCTCTTTCACAAACCAAGCCGAGGAGACTTGCAACATGCAAGCATCATCTTCCCCATGTCTTCTGCTCGTGATTCGGTCGGTCTCTCACCTTCCTGTACAATGGCATTTCACATTTTTCACAACATGTTGATGTTTATCTGATTGAAGATGACATGGATGTAAATCATCATGATACCATCATGATGATATTGATGATGGTGATTGTGATGGTCGTCGTGATGATACTGCTGGCGTTGATGTCATTGTTGGTGTGGCATTTGCTGAACATTTTCTTGCAGGATATTGTTGGTGTTTTGCAAGATTGTGCCTTGCTTGACCTGTTAGATCCCTTCGGTGATTTGAATTACGTGTCCAATTGCTGTCTGACAGCTTAGTCCACAGGACTAGCTCTGGAGATACATTCTGAGATGAGAAGGGAAACTTAAAAACTTTGGTTGAGGGAATCCGAATTCAACCCACCAGCAGGAAAAAGCTATCAATCAGCACCTGTTTGCATAGCTATGCATATTCCACATTACTGTCATACCTGCACAATTGATCCCCAAGCGTTTGGTGTCAAAAAACAAACAGCATAAACCAAACAATCCAACAGCAAGGTGGTGGTTCCCCCTAACCTTTTTGGTCTTTACTAGCTACTATGCTCATTCAACCACTCTTGGATACAAACCACCACAGCCAACCAACAGCAATCTCTTACCAGACCTGCGATTCTAAAAATTGATGCAGGGGCTGCAGGGATAGAATTTGGGGGCATTTTGTGGGGAGTTCCAATGGCTGTGCACCATGCGAGCTCTGGGGATACTCACCGTGTCACCGTGTGGAGCTGGATGTGCTGTAGCTGGGGCCCGGAAAAATCAATGAATTGCCAAGCGCGAATGATAGGGCTACAAGGGCTGAATCAGATTCAATCAGTAAGTATGATTGTTGAGGTCTGTGATAGCGATTCACAATGATTAGAGGCAAAGCATAACTTAACAATGATTAAAATGCTCAAGAACTGCAGTCAATTGTGGCTAGTACTGAATCATAACGGACAATCATGGGACATAAGTTGGAAGTCCCATCAGGGCCATCGACAAACCCACATCAAGACTGGGATCCTTAGAAGGTTGTGGAGCGCTGGTTCATTAGCATCCAGGAGCACAGGCACTGTAGAATTGGCTCATGAGGCTGGTGTTCAAGGGACCTACTGCTTTTGTTTTCCACTAATTATCCTTATTTTTTTGATTGAATCGTTTCCATGCTGGTTTCTTTGATGTGTTCCTCATCAACGGATTCCCTTCTTGGTTGCGATCATGTTGCTGTTTTGCAGCTGTCGGTCCCAACAATGTCCACCTTTTTCCGATGTAGTTGAAGCCTTACAGTAAGCTGATTTACATGGCGTTTATCCGACCTTACCGACAACCACCAGGCAAATAATGGTGCAGTGCGGATCTGGTCCCCGACCGTGTATCATGCTTTGGTTGAACCAAGGGGAACCAGGAGTTTTCATTAATTAGTGTCCTTGATGCCAAGAAATTGCTGTTCGAAATTGTTTGCATTGCTATTCTTTTTACTTTGTTACTCATACCAACCATCAATGAAACATGATGAGAATGGTATGCATATATTAAAGGGTTTCTGCCATCATTTTTCGTTCATGATGATCCATTCCTATCGATGGCTATCAACTGTTTTGAAACTGTGGCCCTTGCAGTTTCAGGGCGGATTTGGCTGCAGAGATGCGGAAGTTTCAGTCCCAGGAGGCTTGCGCCCGGGAGGAGGGGTAAGGTTCCAACTTGGATTTACAGTCTGGGACTAAGAACGTGCTCTATGAAGAGACGTGGTTGTGGAAGTTCAAACTGTTGATTATGCAATTGGCGACAATGATGATGTTCAGGATGGTGATGGTGATGATGATGTTCATGATGGTGGTGGTTGTGTCGTGGTGATGGTGATGATGATTGTGATGATGATGGCAGTGTAGCGGTGATGATGATGATGATGATGATGATGATGATGATGATGATGATGACAATGATGACAATGATGAAGATAGGGGCGATGGTGGTGATGGTGATGGTGATGGTGATGGTGGCGTCGTGGTGATGGTGATGATGATGATGATGATGATGATGATGATGATGATGATGACGGTGATGGTGGTGGTGGTGGTGGTGATGGTGATGGTGATGGTGATGGTGGTGATGATCGTGATGGTCATGGTCATGGTCATGGTCATGGTGGTGATGATGGTGATGATGTTGGTGATAATGATTGTGGTGATAGTGATGGTGGTGATGATGATTTTGATGACGGTGATGATGGTGATGGTGATGATGGTGATGATGATGATGTTGATGATGATGATGAGGATGAGGATGACGATGACGATGACGATGAAGCGGA
>VSDK01017894.1:22249-34194 GCA_009767595.1 Symbiodinium kawagutii | reverse complement strand
GGTTCTGCTGGTGCTGCTGCTGCTGCTGCTGCTGCTGCTGCTGCTGTCTCGCTTTCTTTGCTGTCTTTGCTTTCTCTTCATTGATGGTGACCTTGAGAATCAGCAACACTTAAAGATGATTAGTCATCGTTTCTAATGGTGAATAGCAGTGGTTGATACACCAACTGACATGGCCCAATCCTCAGCGTTCCGCCTGACAAGGCCCGCACGGTGTGGGTGCGCTTCCCCGAGCCATCTCGGAAGAAGATCCTGCAGCCCAGTGCGGGGCTGAGCGTCGAGCCATGGATGGGAAGGCCATGCTTGGAACATGTTGGAAGCCAACAGACCCCCAGATCCCCAAGCAGCTTCAAGGTACCAATCATGGCGTGTGGATTTGGGATGGGACAAGTAAGCATCAATTTACCAATGCTTCAATGATCTTCTACGTGGCCGTGGGGCTGTTGTTGATTCTGCTGGAACCTGTTGAGATGATGAGGTTTGTCCAGCGATATCATCTTTGATATTTGTTGTGGGTTATACCCAAAGTCGGCGTCTATCCCACGTTGGAAACCAAATCATGTGCAAATTCCACAGGACCTTCTCTTGAGTGAGTGTTCTTTCTCCAAATGCGGGCAATCCCGGTGACACCGCCCAAGCTTAAGGATCAAGAAACTGACAGCTTATTTTGTGGTAACTTTTCATGAGTCAAGCCCAAATCAGATTCAGCTTTGATGCCGTCTTCCTGAGCCCCTATGCAGTTCCTTCCGTTTCGAGCACATGACCAGACCCAGGTTCACTACACACACCGAACCCCGATTGCTTTGTGCCTTGGCATTCACTGCACGTGTCGATGCTATGAAAGCGTTCAGACATAGCAGTTATGTTTCACTGCAATGAACATGGGAATGAGCAGTTGCTAAATGCTTTACCAAACCCATTGCTTGACCGAATGCTTCGCATGGTGAATCATAAGTTGGAGCTCAGAGCCTCACCAAGGTGTGCGGCTCCAGAACCGCTCGTGTGGCTTTGAAGAGCTTGGAGGAGTGCAAGATTGCAGCATTGGCCAAGGCCCACCTGGAGGTGTCCAGACTTGTGGTTTTTCAAGGTATCCCCAGCTACGAGGTTCCAAAGTGATCCTGGTGCAATGACAATCAGGTCAATCAGTTATCGTCAATGATGATATGTTCTCTAGATCTGCCATTTTTGGACAGAGGTGTCATTGTTTTCTTTGCAGGTGCAACAAGTTCAAGACAAGCGCCATCAACCACAGGTACAGGTAGGTAGTTGACAAGGCCTCCTTGGTCAATCATCGCAAACCGGGAGTTCGCTATCCAGCAGGTTTGGGCGTTTGAAAATTCTTGTTTATTCTGCAACTTTCTTAATTACCTAGTATTAACCATTACCAGGAAGTATTACCAACTCCGAACAGTCATTAAATGTTATTGCTGTTGATGCTTATCCCACATGAGCCGCTATAAACATCTATAAGCCACCATTGATCAATCAGTAACATCATTGTTCACCATTGTTCACCATTGTTCACCATTGTTCACCATTGTCGTTGTTGTTGTTGTTGTTGCTGCTGTTGTTGTTGTTGTAACTAGTACCATTGTGATACCCGTAGCCATGCCGTCATCAACAAACCCCAACAACCACGAAGAACCAACGTTGGCCATTCTGGTTGGCTATCAAGCACGAGAAAAATCATCGCTATGCCATGCCTGCTGGACAGCTCGGTTTGCCGCAGCTGCATGCAGCTGGCGCAGGGCTGCATCCAGGGTCAGCTGGGTGCACATAAACCAGCGCTCTACGCCAACGGCTCTTGCATTTTTGATCCAGAGCAGCTCGGAGAGCAGCCAGAAGCCACAACTGGTTGGGGGGTTGATTGGTTGGTTGATTGACTGTTCATTGACTGTTGATTGACCGTTGATTGGTTGGTGGGGTGCTTGACTATTTGGTTCCTGCAAGTGTTCGGTGAACTGCTTGATCAATGATGTGCTTGGTTAATTGCGTGTTGGTTTGGTTGCGTTGGTGGATGTCTCATTGCTTGGCCTCTCAGTTGTCTTGGTTGTTTGGTTGCCATCTCTGTTGGTTGATGGTTGTTCGCCTGCCGGGTTTCAATAGGATGCACATCTACTATGATAGTATTCATTATATCCCACCATTGCTTGGGGTTAGCGGTCTCCCCGTTGATCGTATCCCGCTTATGGCCCGTTATAATATGAGGGGTACGAGGGCGGCAGGTAAGACATGGAGGGGGCCCTGTTCCAACCAGAAGATTGTATACGAGTGTGGTTTTTGGGAAGGCCTGTTGTGTAATTTTCTCAGGCTGGTCCAACGCCAGGCAGAGGGTAGGTATCACGCTTGTATAACGCTTGTACGAGCTTGGTGGCTGCCACTCTAACAGCAGTGAAGTTCTGACATCCACTGATTGCCAGGTGCTGTATTTTTATACTAGAACCAAGGGACAAGCACAAAACAACGAAAAGCGAAAGGTCTTCCCCAATAGTGAACCCCCTTCCGAATGGTAAACTCAATACAAAGTTGGTTCGTTGCTCATATCTCTGATTTTGCTGGTTCTACCCCTCCGACTATTGAGCTGGTAGGTGGTTCATACAACCAGTTGATGGTGCACCTGAGGTTATCCATTTGATGGTGCACCCCCAAACCCCCTCGAGGTTTCTCGTTGAAAAATGATCGTTCTGAGGGATACCACAAGAGGGTACACCCATCGATGGGAATCAAGCATGGGAGCTGAGCTGACACTATACTCGAAACATGGCATTAAAATTCCAATTTCTTGAGCCAACGATTCGGGCGGGCAGACCCACCAGCAAAGGGATGGAGGAGAAGATGGTAGTAGCAGGGCAAGCAGATAGATGGATGGTTGGAACCGCCGTTGACAACTCCATTTCTTGGACTCCACTGACATGCACCTGTTTTTTCTGATGGTTTCTACCTGCCTTAACTGCTGATCAGCTTTATTGGGAATCTTGTAAGCTTCGGCCATTCTACCCTGAGTACTTGGAGTTGATCATCGCCATGGGTTCATGAAGCCATGTCACTTGCAATCAAGCTTGATATGTCAACAACTTAGTCTCATAGCGGGTATAGTTGATTGTTGGCGTTGTTTTTTTGGTTATGGTCATTATCAATAACTAACCATTAGCTATTTACCCAGTCGCTAAGCAGTATTTATTAAGCATTCAGCGCATCACCACGAATCTTCACACTTGGCTGGTTGTTGGCCAGTTTACCGTCATGCTCAGGATCACCAGTTGCCAACTAACCATTGCCATTACTGTACCAATTACCAGCCAAGCATTCACCAACTCATCACCGACTCATCACCAACGAAGTCACCAACCACGTCACCACCTAGTCGTTTCTGGCCATTGACCATGCTTACCAACAACTATTGGCCAAAATGAACCAGTGAACATAGTGAACCAACTAATGTGTCACTCGCCATAGTGAACCCTCACCACAAACCAGTGGTCGTTCACCATAGTGAACGCTTACCATTCAGCAGTCATGGCCAACAAATGTGCCACCTTTGGGCCGTGGTTCGTCCTCCGCGTCTTGGGTGAGGTATCCGGAGCCGGGCGAAGAAGCAGAGGAGGACTGGTGGTTTATTAGGGAACCAACACCAAGTGCTTAAGAAATGTGTTAAGAAATGTGTTGGTCCCTAATCAACTGATGTGGGGTAAATTCATGATGAGAGGGGTTAACTAATTTGATGTTGGATAAGTAATGATGGATTGATTAACCAATCTGTCTAACTGCACAGGTTACTGAACTGATTTGATTTTGGACACCAGTTTGCTCAACGGTGAGCATGTCGATTGTTAACATCTAGTAATATCTAGTAATCATCAACGGCAGTATCAATACGGGGATAGTAAGCAACAATAAGTAGCAATCATCCATGAGGGTATGGTCAATAATGTGTTGTTATAGTAGTGGCATACTTGTCAGTGTTGATGGATAATGATTGATGGCTGATCATGATTACGGAGGATGATTAGGCATGGCTCATCCTGAGTGGCCATAGTGGTTCATAATTGCTAAACGGGTTAAATACCGGCTAGGATACATGGGTGCTTCTTGAAATGAGGCTAGCCCCCAATCAATAGTTGCGTACACAACTCATCATGTTTAGCGACTGATAGTGGCAGTAAAACATGCCGCATACAATCACAATCGCAACCACGTAGAAATTGGCTTCAACCAAGCACCAGTACGAAATATTCCGATGTTCCTTCTTACCATCAGCGTACCCTGAGGTAAGACCAAAAACATTGTTTGTAGTGGGGGACCCAATTGTGTTGCTGGTACAACATGCATGACAGACTCCACATAAGAGGTTTGTGGACCCACCGATGACTCTGATTAGACTGTTCCGATACTACCTCTCGCCACGTAAAAAGCAGCAACTTTGTAAGCCAAATGAAGAGCTGCGAGACGAAGTTGGAGGACAATGCACCCGGTGTGTCATGGTCATTTTTGTATTGTCTCTCTTTAGCAAACTGAAAGCACTGCACACCCTTTGTTTTTTGGGTATGTGCCAGATGTGACTGAGCCCTGAAACTTGTGAGGAGGGTTTGCACCCCGATTGGTCGCTGAGCCAATGGGGCTTGAGTAGTGGCTCTTTGTTGCAGGCGCTGAGTGTCAGCTATGACCTTGCTAAGTTTTGCAAAAATCTCCAAGAATTGTGGTTCTCTTGGCAATGTGATTCTCATGCTCCTTCGCTCAGTCAGTCATTTTGTTGGGATGGCATCCTACAGTTGGTTCTCAGAGGAATTGATTTCATCCTCCTTCATATTGTGGTTGTGGCTGTTTGTGGCTGCAAGCGGCTGTGAAGGTCGAAGATGAAGGCCAGGGATGGTCGATCAATTTGGTGATCCGCGAGGACAGGGCGTGGAGACAGAGCATGACAACCTTGGACCACCCATGGACTGGCAATAAACAGAGATGTCATCCCCAGCAGCAGCAGCGGCAGCAGCAGGAGCCTGACTTGGATGAGCAGATCTATCCAAATGGCTTCAAGGCAAAGCCTCAGCCTTCGCTGAGAGGAGTTCAGCTGATGAGACAGGGATTCTCAAATGATGATCACTGACAATACAAGAAACGATAGTGATGTGTAGTGGTCATGATATTGATAGTTGATCATCAGAGAGAACCGCACATGCAGCTGATTGCAATGATATTGGATTGTCATAGATGTTTAAGAAAATTGGATGAGAAACCACACTTTCGTGTTTATGATAGACTCAGGACTATCAAATGTGGTGTTAGAACTGAGACCTGTGTGGTGGTCGTAATGACGATCTTGCTAGATTTTCCTAGTAGTTTATTGCCAGAGGGATTCATGATGTTGATGATCATGGACGTTTGACATGAGGAAAGTTAGATATGTAATATATATATATACATATATATATACATATATATATATATATACATATATATATACATATATATATATATACATATATATACATATATATATATATGGTTGTTGCTTTGATGGGAGACGGAGGATCGTCTCCATGGATCCAAGTAAGCAAAAACCGAAAATGAGGAATTCAACCAATAAGTCGTGCAGCCAACTAAAAGTGACAACAACAACAACAACAACAACAACAACAACAACAACAACAACAACAACAATATAGCATACAGAAACTGTGGGGGAAATGTGCAACGATAGTATTGCGGTCGAGAATGTCATGCAAGAATCAACGATTGGCCGATCCTCGTAGCATTCTTATAGCCAATCAATGTTCTTGTGGAGATAGGCACGGGTCAACACCGTTGAGCCAACATTGATAGATAGAAATGAGGTAAGGTTCACAGGTACGGTCATGTGAGGGGTCCTCCCTGTTGTCCAAAGTCCTGGATACATTCTAAGTGGGGAACCCAGGATTTCAACTCAAGTTTTTGAGCCACCAATGACTTTGGGTTCGTTTTGGAATGCGTGACTACTGATCGCAAGTGATCACAATTAAGCACCATGCTGGTCCCTAAGCCGCCAATTTCACGGGAAAATTATGAACGTGCCTGATGCGGTAGCCACCACTGCTTTGACCAATGCGGTATCCCCAGACCCGTTGTGGTTCCTGTCGCTTTGATATTTGCGATGCTACAGTGGCTATGGACATACACGTGTTTCACAGGGCAGCAACCTTTATTAGTGAAGTTTGATCACAATCAATCATCAGTGCCATCATCATTACCATCAGCATTACCATCATCATTACCATCTTCATTGCCTTCAGCATTACCATCATCATCACCATGATCAGCCAAACCAGATCGATAATCCTGACCATCGTTTACCATTCATCATTGACTGATCAACATATGGTGGTTTCTCAAAATAGGGGACCCCCCAGATCATCCAACATGAACAATTTTTGGCAATAAACCAACCATTTTGGGGTCCCCTGTGGCTTGAGAAACCACCATAGATCAAGCCTATATAACCATATTTCAACATATATCAATCAACATATATCAATCAACATATATCCATCCACACATCAATCAACATATATCAACCGTATACGTAACCAGATGAGCCACTGTCATCTACCATGTTGGGCCCGGTGCACGACTTGGATACACCGAGCGCCAGGTGGAAGCTGGAGCTGGCGCCGGAGAAGAAGCTGCCAAGGAGTTTAATGATGATCCATGGTGTAGGATCCATTGATCCATGCCCATCAGCTAGAGAGCTAAGTGATGATTAACACTGGTGGATGAGGATGATGAGGATGATGAGGATGATCAACCAGCATCAACCAGCATCAACCAGCACCAACCATTCAACCAATATATTTGTATTCCCTTTGGTTGTGGATTAGTTTTCCCTGTGGGCTTACTCATCGAATCATTGCAACTGTTGTTCTTTGTTATATTCCATCATTGAACCATCATGAACGATCATGAACCATCATGAACCATCGCTTCTCAATGCCAGATCTCACTATCGCAACCTCCATGGCAGGCCTCATGGGACCCCTTCTTGGGTGTCGCTGCCCGTGTCCCAGGACATGGCGGAAAAGAAGCGGAAGGCGGAGGAGGATGCCGCCGAGGCGCGCCGAGCTCACAAAGATCACCATTGCTTGACCAACAGATCGGTTTAGCCATGAGGCCATCAGTTATGGGGTGAAACAATGGTGATACCATGCTTATACCATGGTGATACTATGGTGAAACAATGGTGGACCATGGTGATACTATGGTGAAACAATGGTGATACTATGTGAATGCTATGTTGATACTATGATTTGGACAGATGTTTTTTGTTGCAACCAGATTGATCACAAGATTCACAACTGTGATGGATGTTGAATTGCTGCCCGCAATTCTGGCAACCGGAGATCCACATCAAAGGACCACGAGTTCAAGTCTAGATGACTTGGTGATTTTCCAATTGTTCCATCAAACATAGCCTATTATGATCTATCATGGGCCTATAATGGGCCTGTAATGGCTATAAATGGCCTATTTAAATCCTACAACTGGCCTATCAAAAATGGCCAGCCAGGGAGCCCCATCCATGGCCAAGACGGCGGGGCCCCGGTCCGGTGGCCAGGCCACGGCCGCCAAGAAGGCGCAACTCGACGCCAACACCGTGGACTTGGACTGCCGGGAAGCCAAGGTGCTCTGAACAGCGCATGGCTCGTTAAGTGATGATAAATGATGGGTGGATAAATATGGATAAATAACCAAAAATGGTGGATAAATTGAGAATGTGGTGATTTAATGGGTGGATACATGATGACTGATGATGATGATGATGATGATGATGATGATGATGATGATGATGATGATAAATGTTGATAAATCTTGATATCTATGACTAGTCATATGACAAAACGGTTATGTAGTAGTGTGGTAATATGGGTAGTAGTATGAAAAACAAGGTGGTTTGCAATCTAGTTTGCAAGATTATTACGGGATGAAGCGGTTGCATTGTTCTTGGGAACTGTAGCGTCAAATGGGTTTTGCGAATGTACCGTGGATTTGCACAGAAATTTCGGGGGATTGATATGATTTAAGGTGCAAATGGATGGGATTGGAAACTAGATATTATCATGTACATATGCATATGTATATATCTATTTACATATACACATGTGTATACATTAATTCTTAAGATGGGTTGATGGAAGAGATCTTACACTGGACTTGGTGTTCTTTTATGATATCAAGAGCCTTTGCATGATGTTGCATGCAAAAATGAGCATCACACCATTCTGCAGTGAGCACTGGCCACACGTGTTTCCGAACACTTTGTGAGGCGCATAGTAACTAATTTTCTGGGTGAGCAAGAACACGGTAGAGTAGAGAATGGTTGTCCGATTGCCACACCAAGCTGCCATCCTCAGCGCTAAGGAGAACAGACAGCGCGCTTGAAGACGCTTGAAGTCTCCCGACGCTTCAGGGCCAGAACTTGTGATGCTTTATGGGTCTGGACCCACTTGATAAAGTCTGACAATGGTTGACTCAAAGTTGCACAAATCACAAAAGGTGCAGCACAGAAATTGACTAAAACCAGAAGCTCATATACAGAATGGGCATGAATGGACTTCAAATGATTTGTGACACGTGCAAGCTCTTAACACGCATACCACACCGGACCAGGGTGGCGTGACGATACCTGGGGTGTCGTCATGGGGAAGGACCGTGCGTTCGCATAACTCGTTGACGAGGAAGGAAAAGAGTCGTTGCCATCAGGTGAGCTGCGAGCCATATCCTGGTGGATTCTTTTAGGTCGAGATATGTGGACGTTTGAAATGATGAATTAATAGATGAATGACTCAGTAAACCTAGTACATTGTCAATACAGATATATATAATAGACAGCCTGTATGTATATTAATACGCAGATATGCTCGGGTGTACATATATAAACATACATGCGTATAGAAAACCATTGGCTAGTAGAGATTGCCCAATGCGTGTGGAATATCATTAGCAGAAGTTTAGGGATTGCAGTGCTGAGGCTTATGCTCGCTATACCCTGGGAATCGCCAATGACGAAGCATCACAAACCGTGATTTGCCACTATCCATCATGGCTGATCAATCCACCTCATTAACAAAGATCAAAACTATGTACTGTAAATTGTCAAACATCATTACTGACCTTAAAGAATCAGCCACCACATCGGCCACAATTTTCAGCAGTTCATCGATCTTCACTGTCATTCATCATGATTGAGCCAAGTCTCAGCAATCATGATGATTTAACAATAAATCAATTATCAATCGCAACCGTGAAGTCATAGTTGCGGTTTAATGGATTCTTACCACTGTTTTTGGCTCCTTTGTTGTGTGTACTCTCCAAACAAAGCGGCAGAAGTCACTGCCGTTGAATCATCCACTTCAACATCTTCAACTTGCAATGGACGAAAAGGTAGGAATTCTATAGAATTCTGAATCTGTCGTCAGAAGAAGGGCCGCAAAGTGATTGGGTGCCTCGTAATATTCGTAACATCATGCGTAACATCCACACTTTCACTCATCGCCCTCGTTCGAAGCCCGAGCGCTTTGGATTGAACTGAGAGTGGACCAGAGCAACATGGTTGATCGATCACTTCTTCACCTGGAATCAGTCCATTGTCGCTTCTCAGTGCCTGGGTCCTGCAGAATTGGATTACGTCGGATTGAGTCTCGAAAGATGACACAACTGCAGCTGTCCTCTTGCTCAATGTTGAAGAAGCAGCAAGCTTTGGGAGATCCATGGAGAATTTTGGCCAAAGTTTGTTCACTCTGTTCCTTTTGGAAATGCCAAGTCAACGTATCTCAACCACAACTTGTGTGCAACAAGACCGCTGAAACAAATTGCGACACCTCGGAGGGCTGAGAGCACGCACTTCGGAGTTCAAATCGGTCACCATGGAGGATGGACGGATGGGGACAGTTGACAGAGCTGACAGATGCGATCTGATATTCTTTGATTTCTTTGTGAAGTCAAATCTTGTCAGAACATCTTGTCATCATTTGAAACCATTTCTCACGCGGTTCCCACAAGGCAAAGCTTTGGGTCACACGCGCCCAGGGAATCGTAAGCAACTACTCAGGAGGCAGTGAGTCGGATGTCCAACATTGACGTCAACGATGCCTTTGCCAAGCGAATGGCACAGGTGCACAGTGAAATGACGTGCTTTGCTGTGGAAGATGTCGCCTGTTGACGTCACGAGATTTCTCTCAATGCAGACAGTGACAAAATGTGACTGTAATTGATTTTCCTGTTGCAATTTGTGGGCAACCGTGTGCTTTTGTACCTCCACGAAGTCTTCCAGTCTTCGATTCAGATGCAGGTGGCGATCCGTTGGAATGTTGCTTGAAGCCGGCATTTGAATGATTGATTTCAAACTCAAACCATTCCATTGATCCATTGTATTTGAACAGAAGGCATAACTCACCCATGCCATCCATGCCCTGATCCAAGCATAGCTCATCTCAGCTCCAGGTTCAGGCTGAGCTGCAGCAAATGCAAAAGGTCCAGAACGAGTTGAAGGGATCAGAAGCCAGGTATCTCAAAGCAGTTCAAGGCACCAGCGGCACAAGCGCTACGGGGCGCCATTTGGCGGAGTCTACCGTACTTGTTGGATTGAAACTTTGGAACAAGCAATGAAAAGTATGACCACTTTCAATCACCTATGTATGTGCGTATATCTATATAATATATATATATATATTCATTTTTACGTATACATATGCATGCGTATGTACATACCGATTCCAAAGTCTACAACCCATTTGCATTGCCTCACCCTGTCTTCCATTCCTTTCCATTCCACCCGGCTTGAAGCGATGCGTATGCTCTGGTTGCGTTGGCTCCAAGCGGGCGCCGGACCTCGCACTTTGGGAGGCTATCAGAAAGATTTGGAGACCATTGCGCGGCAAATTGGCCAGTGCCCGAGAGATCACAAGAGTTGGATCCAATACAAACTAGGAATTGATGCTGTAAACAAGAAAACATACAATTGCATCAAATGCTAACAAGAAAACATAAGAAAACATACAATTGCATTTGGAACATGTTCTAAAAGATAAGATGTCACACTGTTGGGCTTCCCGATTTCAGAACCAAATCTATGACCAAAGCCACATCCTTCGCTGCTGAAAATGGCCAAATGTCTCGAGGACATGCTCAAACAAAAAGACAAAAGATCCTGAAGGCGCAGAGGGCAGATGTTGCTGGCAGCACCGCAGGAATAAGGAAATGAAGGAAGTGAAGACACCAGCAGAGCATCTGAGGAAGTGAAGAATGTTCTTGCTGAAATCCAGGTTTCATATTTTTTCGGATGCGAAATGTGCACAGCAAGAAACATCGAATTCGAATCAGCAGATGACCCCTGCCAGCTCAGTCAGCTTCACTTTAGAAGGGCAGAAGATGCAGTTTTTTGTCAGGAGCTGGATCATTGCAACGAGGAGATCAGAGAGTTGGAAAAGAAGAAAGAGGAGCCATGCATAAATTGCATAAAAATGCAGGGCACCACCTGGGTTTGGCATGATGTGTTTGCAACACTTGGCCTTCTGACCACTTCCAGGTTGTCCCGCGATGTAAACCGGCAGACTCGTGCGGTGAAATTTGCATGTTTCGATCAATGATACGTATGATCAACAAGTAATACCAACAAATTAATGCAACATCAAATTGCTAGATATTGCTAGAGTGTTTTTTTTGTTTTTTTCCTCACTCAGCCCCGACTAGAGTGTTTTTCCCCACCTGTCAGGTGAGGGTTGTTAGATTTTATCAGAGTTGACTGCTCCTCCTTCTCCTCCTCCTCCTCCTTGTCCTCCTCCTCCTCCTCCTCCACGACCAAGCGCGACTAGTGGTTGCTTCCGGACCTCAACCACGATCACGTATGCCTGCTGGTGGCTGCCGGACCTCAACCGCGACCAAGCGCGACCAGTGGTGGCTGCCGGACCTCAACCGCGACCATC
>VSDK01017894.1:960-11889 GCA_009767595.1 Symbiodinium kawagutii | reverse complement strand
AGAGCGTCTTGGGATTCGGAGGATGTCAACAGACCAACCAAGATACGAAGAAGGCTTAGTTCCATAGCAAATCGTCTTCCTGTCCCCCGACAACTGGGGAGAATGGACATCATTCGACAGATCAATATCTCAAAGTGCACATCTTCAATATTTTGCAAGATGGGTTGCATGGCTGATGCTATTGGATCAGCGGGAAAAGTCAACAAATTTTGATCGTAGTGGAGATTTGATAGAGCCTCAGCTTTCTTTGTGCTTTCAGCAGTTTGCCCGACCGCTGACTGGCTGTAGTTGATGAGACCATGTGGGGCCCTGTGCCCAACTTTCAGGTCCACAAGGTCATGCGCTCGATGAATTTCACTCGGAATTGGAACATTTGACAGCCTCCGCCGCTTCCTTCAAGTTGAGATAGGTCCAGGGAGGATCCGATGCCTTGAGACTGTGCAGTGTGGAAGATGCAGCCTTGGGAAGGATTGGGTTCTTGTATCAGCAGTCCCTTGAGGATGGCAATCATGCCAAGACCCCTAGCAGTCCACTCCTGAGTTCTGGCAGCAAAGCCACCGCAAGAACATGGCAGAAAGCATTTTCCACAACCGGGGCCAAGTGAAATTCAACATCAGCAACAGAAATGTCTTAAGGAGAGCACAGAATCTGTTGTTCAGCCACAAGCAAGTCCAGCTGCGCGTGTTTAATGCGCATATTTTGCAGTGACATCGGCAGGTGCAAACCCATAGAAAAGCGACCTTTGCTGAGGATATATTTAGTGTAGGACCCGCCAAACATATGACGTAAACTGTCAAGAGTCTGTTTGGAATGTTACCGGCCTTGGTTCAGTCACTCTGCGCACAGACATGGATCAACTCCAAAATTTCCAAAAAGCTGGCCTCACGTTTTGAACCAGATGATTTCATCTCCCTCTTCAGACCTAAGAAGGGGTTTGCGTGGCAAGATACACCAACAAGACGCACTGGGCTGCTTAGCTCTAAAGTAAGACAAGGTTGTCCAGAAGGTATCAGCTGCTGGCGTTGAAGGCATTTCAGATATTTCGGCAGTGACAGCAATTGATCCTTGGACCCACTTTTCTATTTGGTAGGCCGGTGAGGCCATGTGAGATTCCTAACAAGTGCTGGGGGTGAAACTTTGGAGCAGTCGCTTTGTTCAAAGTTCAAATTGATCTGCCACGCTGCATTTGAAAAGACTTGCTGCAAACGCTTTCCACATGAGGCACAGCAACAAAACAAGCAACTCGTTTTCAAGACAGATTTTGTTCCGCATTGACCGACTGGGTCAGTGCCTTTTTTCGATACTTGACCTCTTGCAAAGGCATGTTGCGCGGGGAAGCTGAACTGGACATTCCATTTCTGACATCTTCAACCTGGGGTCGGCTGACTCCCCTATACCATTCCCAGAACCTAGCTGGTCGAGAAGCTGTTGGTGTGCAGCGAAAGATGGCATTCAGAATTCCAAGGTGAGACTGCTGGAGGTTTCCTCCAACGGGCATCTGTGGATCTTAGGTGGCAGGTGACCTTCCCATAGCCAGGCAGACGTAGTCTGGAAAGAGCTTTCTGGCCCCTGGAGCTTCAACCAAACATTGAAACTTGAAACATGCGGAACCGAAATGGTCGGCCACTTTGAATTGCAGAAGTTGAAAACTTCAGGGGTTCCACGTTGTCTCCAGAGCCTTGAGATTGGCCAGACTGATCTTGCCTTCTGAGTCTGGAGCCAAGGATCCAACACCCAAGCCGCTTGATGAAGCCCGGAGATCAAGCATTCTGCCCCTACAACGCCATACTTGGAGCATCCGTTGCAAGCTTCCAACTGTTCGGTCAACTGCCAACTCCACTTGCTCACCGCAGGGCGCTGAGTCGAGCCTCAGGGATTGCAACTTGAGACGAATGAGGAGTCATAGATTTCGAAAATGCCCAATACTTTAACCCATAGTCATTTCCTTCAGAAAATGGCTAGTAGGTCTTAAGTTCCCTAAGAAATGTTCATTTTCTAGAGAAGGTATTTAGCACCGGTGTTTCCCGGGGAAAGCCAGCATTTTCTAACAGAAATCATTGGTTGAAAAAAACAAAGGTATGATCAAATGTTGGGGAACCACTGGACAAACCAGTGAAGTCAGACCTCATGAAAAGTCACTCGAACCCCACAATTGATTTGCAAACTTTGCCAAACAGTTTGGATCAGTTTGGATCAGTTTGCTGTTAGTAAAACAAGATCCCATTTCACTCGAAAATGATTCAAACAAATGCCCATTTCTTCCAAGGAGAGTCATTCTCTAATGACTTGCATTGTTCTATTAGAAAATGGGTGTGGCCAAGTGAACCCCTGTAACAGTAATGGGGATGAAATTTCCTAATTTGCCGCTCTTCAATCTCACTCTTTATTGCTCATTTATCGAAAAATCAAGGATCATGCCATTTTGCATGCTTGTCTTGCGGGAAACTGACACGAATGAGAAATCTCGAGGCCCTGTGCCCAACTTTCTGGTCCACAAAGTAATGTGCTCGATAAATTTCACTCGGAATTGGAACATCTGACAGCCTCAGTGACCTCCTTCAAGTTCGGATAGGTCCAGGGAGGATCCGATGCCTCGAGGCTATGCAGTGTGGAAGATGCGGCCTTGGGAATGATCGGGTTCTTGCGTCAGCAGTCCCAAGACCCCTCCTAGCATTCCACTCCTGAGTTCTGGCAGCAAACGGACCGCAAGAACATGGCAGAAAGTGTTTTCAACAACCTGGGCCAAGTGAAATTCAACATCAGCGACAGAAGTGTCTGAAGGAGAGCAAAGAATCTGTTGTTCAGGCAGGAAAAAGTCCAGCTGCACGTGTTTAATGCGCATATTTTGCAGTGACATCGGCAGGTGCAAACCCGTAGAAAAGCGACAGCTCCCGGGGGTATATTCAGTGTAGGACCCGCCAAACATATGACGTAAGGTGTCAAGAGTCTATTTGGAATGTTACCAGCCTTGGTGCAGTCACTGTGCGCAGAGGCATGGATCAACTTCAAAATTTTCATGAAGCCAGCCTCACGTTTTAAACCAGATGATTTCACCTCCATCTTCAGACCTAAGAGGGGGATTGCGTGGCAAGATACACCAAAAAGACGCGTTTAGCTGCTTAGCTCTGAAGTAGAACAAGGTTGTCCAGAAGGCATCAGCTGCTGGCATTGAAGCAGATTTCAGCCAAATCAAAATGTTGAACGGCATCCTCCCTACCAAGCGCAGGGGACTGAATGCCCTGGCCAATCAAGTCATGCGGTTTGCATATACAAGACGGCGCTGCAATATTGAACCTGCCAATCTCCAAAGGTGAAACATGACTGGTGCCGCCTTTGGTTTGGAAGCTGCTTTGAAGGAAACATGGTGGAATACCTCCTGCTAAGCCGACGGCGCGTCCGCCAGCACAGCTTCGCCCAGACATTTCTTTTGCTTGCTGCACTGTGAGATTAGTGGCCTCTGCCAAGCACACTAGCAGGTTGACAGCAATATACAGCGACCCTGTGAAGCACAGTGGCCATGTCAGCTTTGAAGATTGGTTGCCATTGAAACAAGACTTCGACCCACAGAGGTGCACTCGTAAAACACCAAGCTCTTCTGAGCCTAGCTACCTCGCGTTTAGGGGTTGCGTGGACCCAAATTGCTGCTTCGAGCAAAGATCGTTTATTACCAGACAGTTTTTGGTTTCTCACGAAATGATGGCCAACAAAAGTACCGAAATCCCCAGACAAAATGAACATGGTAGACATTTGCCTGACGTGATTGTACTGATATATGATAGTCAGACATGTGTCAGAGCATTGTGTTCTTCGTTCATGTTGTGGTCAGCTGGTTTGTTGATGTTCCGGAGTCAGCAATCTCATTAAAGTGGCAGGGTGTTTGCAACAGAGTGGACTTAAGCATAGTTGCACAGTAGCCTTCAGATCCTGTATTTGAGTAAGACACTTTGAACATCAGTTGGCTACCAGCGTCCGATGTTTGGGGACACTGTCAAAACATCCGTTTGCGCCCGGAAAAAGTAATGATTCAGAAAAGTCAAAGGGTCGAAATATTTCATTTGGAAATTGCCAAAGACCTGATCTACAAAGAAAGGCTTCGATGTTGGATGTCGGATTCTGGAATAAGGCACAGATTTGTGGCCAAGTAGGGACATAGATTTATAGAACGACATTCCTGATAGGGACCCGAAGAGCAGCATCAGGGAAGGAACTAAAACAGGTCTAAAGACCAAGACCTTTGGACTGGGAGCTGGAGTGAGGCAAATAACGAAGCAGGTTGGGTACAGTATATCCCGCGCATTTTTCAACAAAAGAATCAAACAACCTGCTTCGAAGTGGCATTGATGGTCAGGAAAACTAGCGGCATCCAGCTGGAGTTTACCTTTGCGTAAGCAAAGCTGGAGGGGTTCCCTGTGACGTGCGTGAAGAGATCGTTCCCTTGAAACAAAGTGTCATTGGCACAAAATCGGCACATCTTCGTGCAACACTTTGTCCCTGCAGTTCCATGACATCTTGAACCCCGCCTTCCAGGCTGAGGTTGACAATGTTTGGTACACTGTGAAGCTCTTGGCCACCATTGTAATCATCAGAAAAAGGCTCTGGTGCCCAACCACCGGCGAACCGAGTTACGACCTTGCCACTGCTTTAAGGTTTGAGCTTTCTGCACTATGTTTCCCGACCCTCCAAGCCGTTGCTGTGGCCATGTCGGTTCCAAATTTCTGTTGCCATTGAAGCAAGACTTTGATTGGAAGAGGTGCGGGAATTTAGCTCGCACTTAAAGAAATTAAGTTCTTCTGAGCCTAGCTACCTTGGGCAGGGAGCTTCAAAAAGTTCGGGACTCTTTGGTTAGGGGATGCGTCGACCAAAATTGTTGCTTCAAACAAAGACCGTTGAATACCAAACTGTTTTTGGTTCCCCATAAGATGAGGGCCAACGAAAGTAGCACAATTCCTCGAAAACACAAACATGATAGACATTTTCCTGACCTGATGATCATGGAGTATTGGTAGACATTTGCCTGACGTGCGCTCTGTGGACACTTGAGCCAGGTTCAAAACTTTGCTGTTCATGTTGATTAAGGGAGTCCTTGCAAGCTCGCGTAAGCAATTTTGGGAGCAGTTCACTGGCGTAAGGTTTGGCGTAAGGTTTGGTACCAAATTGAGGTTGCTCGGCTGGTTTGAAATCGAGCAACTGCAAAGCAAGAAGAACTGAAATCATTTCACAATTCCAATCTTCTATGTATAAGCAGGTGTATACGACATAGGCCAAAGATTGATGGTGCATCGTAAGAAAGAAGAGGTAGGAGTTACTTGGTTTCGGAATGTCCCCTGAATCCCCGTAAGCTCCGCGCATGCCGCAGGTAAGCCAAAGTTTACCCACGCCTTCCGTTCATTGCCCAAAAAGTGCTACGTGTAAGCTGCCACTGTGGCTGAGTTGAAAAAAGATTTCGCATAAGCTGCCACTGTGGCGGTTGATGGCCGTGGTAAGCAAAAACCACGTCGGCATAAGCAGAGCGTAAGGTCCATAAGCTTTTCCTTCTTTGGTGCCCAGAAACCATACCTTTTGAACGCTGCTCACTTCAACTCTCGCAAAGGCAGGGAGGAAGCCGAACCGGACATTGCCGTTGTGTCTCTTTTGGATCCATTTTTTCGTCAAAGGCCACCATTTGAACATGGCAAGAGAGGCTACAGCGGTATGTTTGGGGGAGGCCATGGTGGACCAAGAGAGAGCTCCACTTGAACCTCAGGAGGATGAACAAATGCGAAGTCTCTGAACCTCACAACTTGTGAAACGCCGAAGGGATCCAAAAAGCTGGTGTTCTTCTCATTTTACCAACTGTGACAAGATCTGATTTCAGAGCACAGGAAGCAACCGATGAAAGTGTAGCTATGTGATATGTTTGCTTTGAACATTGTAACACTGCAGTTGTTTGATCTTGTCACAAATCGGTCAGGTAGAATGGTGGTTGCAGGGTGTTCTATTTCTTCAATCTCGTCCAAGACATAGTGCAGATTTGTCAAGTGCCTTCTCAAAAAGAACTATGTATATGATGCCGCACTTCGGTCATACAAACACCATAGAGCACAGCAAGTCAGAGCCTGGGCACAAGCTTACAGTTTTTTCCTTGATAGCTGGATCGCTGAGTCTTTCTTTGACAGTTGACACTTTCATTCCTCATAGCTTGGATGCACTTCTGGATTGCCATTGCACTGAGAGCAATCAGTGCTGATGTGACTGATGATGATGCGCACAAGGCGCAGTCCTGTTCCTTGTCCGAAACTTTCTCGCATCACTGGATGCCCAAAAACAAGCAGGTGAATACACATGTGCTTTTAATTGGTACCCCCTGAATAAAAACGGTAACCTTGATTTTTTAGGTCGATAGATTTACATGGTGAATAGTTCCCATAAGTGTAACGTTCCACCTAAACCGGTCTTGTTGGGAGGCAGCGCGCCACAAAATAACCCAAAACCTGGAATTTCAGCGCCAGAATTCTGCGTTCCGTATAGCTCACTCATTCACTCAGTCATACGCCGGAGCGGCGAGTGGACAGAAAAGGTGTCATCACTGAGCTTTTCCAAGCAAGTGGATCTTGCACACCTTTGGACATGACTTCGTGACCTCCAACTAGTTGGCAGGCCTCATCCCTAACTGCCGTTCACCTCTTGGCCGTCCAACAGGCTGCACCAGAAATGAATGCGGAAGCTGTCTCTAGAAGGTGGTTTGCAGAGGTTCTCAGAACTTTTCCGAACATCAGCTGTCTTTGGAGTAGTCAGTTGCAGGGAGGGAGTTGTCGCACCGTAGCACTTCCAAATTGGGCGCTCGAGAAACATGCGCAGGCGGTATGCTAAGTATGATGCGCAAACATCTGTTTTGAAAACCATTCAATCGTCTTTGCTCAGTTTCCGACAAACACATGCAACTCAGGCACTGCAAAAGTTTGGACTCGATCAAGGTTTTCTTAATTTTGATGCTCTTCAACCATGGGAGCGAGGAATGCTTCCAAACCCTTTGCAATGCCAGGAAGTCATCTTTGGAAACAGCATAAAACAGCTATACGGGGGCCAAGTTCGCGGCATACTCCTGATTCAGCAACGTCATTAAACTGGCCAGCCAGCAGCCAGCCGACTTAATTAACGCAAACTCACCTGCGTATTTCCTCCGTGGAGGCAAGGAATTTCAGATTGTTGAACCCGCGCTGTCAAGCCTCACTCCAGCTAGAGACAAAGCTACAGTAGGGCAGAAAGCAATCATCGTTTTATGTAACTCCAAAAGTTTGAAAAGATCAACCAGCACCTGAACCTCAAATAGCAAACCCTAGTTTGAATCGGGCATTTGAATGTGGTTTTTCACAGTTCTGGCTTCCGAAACGAACCTTGCATGTGTGCTGGCTGGCCGGCCGCCACGGTTTTCATCACGAAAGCTAGCCTCAGCTAGCTGAAGTTACTCTTAGTCTTGCTTTCACAAGTATTGGTTGGGACAAGGCTTCAAAAAGCTTTGCTCATTGATCAAAATCAATCATAGGAGGGGGGCTTCCATAGGCTTGACGAAAATCACAAGAATAGGACTGGGTGAGTACAGAATCGGACTCACCAGAAGCGCCATTCTTTTATGGCCCATGTGCAACTTGGAAAAGGTCAAGTCAAATAACTGCGTTTAGATTGTGATACGATATTTTCAAGTTGGACGGATCCCCCAAGATTCTTCTGCAGAGTAGCCGCCAACCCAACCAACTTTTAGTTCATTCCTGTTATGCTACGCTTTCCGCTTGTTGAGGTTTTCTTTTTATATCAAGTCTTACACGTGCATATGTGCGACATAAGCGTTCTTTCTTCTTCCAGTTTGTTGCCATTGGGAAGAATGTTGAATGAAGCGGGCGAACATGTTGAGCTGCTCACAACACACGAGAGGTCTCGCTCCACCCTCACAACCGTAGCAAAATCGCTGAGTTTGAGCAGACGCCATGAAACCAGCATCGCATGTTTGAGCATGATCCGGATCCAGCAACCTCATTAAATTAGCTAGCGAGCAGCCAGCCTACTTGACGCAACTTCACCTGTGAATTTCGCGGAAAACAATTAGCGTTTTATGTTTTATGTAAGTCCAAAAGTTCAGAAGATCAAGCAGCATCTGAACTTCAAACAGCCAACCTCGCTTTGAAACGAGCATTTGAGTGTGTTTTTTCACAATTCTGGCTTCCGAACCTTGCATGTGTGACCTTGGCGACCTTAGCAATTGGACCAGAGCAAGCAGTATTCAGGCCAGAGGCACGAACAGGATTGCTTTTGAATCCTCCTTTGTTTCCTTCCCTGCTGCTTTCACAAAAAGAACAACCATGCTGCAAGGGAAGTTGGTGCTTTTGAACTGCAAGCGCTTGCTTTGACTGCTGGCAGTGAGCAACGAACAGGATCCCCGGCATTTCTGACCTAGAATGGGTGGACCTGAGGCACGATCTACAGCAAAATTTTAGTACAGCGCATTCCAAACTGTGGACTCGTGTCTCTCTTTTTAGACTGAATGAAGGTCGAAAACCCATGATGTACGAAGCCGCCTGGAGCATATGAATTTCCAAGTGACATCTTAGAGGGAAGCCATCTTGAATTGCTCTTCCACTTCAAACAAATCCAATCTCATTTTGAAGCATTTGATTCAAATTCGCTTGCTGGGTTGATCAACTCAAACCGGTACGCTTTTTAGATCAGAGATAGGGGCTGCCACAAACACATAATACAAATACATATGAAACATTACTAGTTCCTGTACAACACATAGACTCAGACCGCCGTTCATTCACAGGATGTTGCGCACTGCGTTTGTTGGAGATTCTTGAAACTTCATTCTAGAGTGAGCTTGATTTGGCCGTTTTCATGTTGCCCACCACATTTGGCACCACGTTCTCGAGGTATTTTAAAGAGCACCTGCCTCTAAATCTGTATTAAGTAAATTGATGAATCCGACCCAACACCCCTGCACCCGGTTTGTGATGAACTGTCCTGCTGAGTGGTGTGTCTCGTATTTCTCTTGACCATTTGAATCAATGTTTCGTTTCTTGCAGAGATGCTTCCAGCCAAAACTTTGGAGATTGGAACGAAACACCGAAGTGTGCGTCCAGGAACTCTTGCAGCTTCCCAAGAGCAATTTGCCACTGAAGCAGTCAACCCTGTCGTGTTGCGTGTCAGGGACCAATTCGTAGTTGGTTCGTACCCAGCTCCACCGCCTATGGCATTTAACTTTAATCTTCGGTGGAATTTATTTCTGCAAAAATTGCACAGAGCCTGCATTGCGCATGCTTTTTGCAAGTTTCGCGCAAACATTTTGTTCGCCCAAGCTCGCCCAAGCTCGCGCAAGCATATAATGCAATGTAGCAACATGCCTCGGCCATCTGCAAAACATGGCTGAAATCCCCTCTGGCCTGCACCGCGCAGAAGGAAAAATAACATAAATGCCCTCTGGTTTATATATTCTGCAAATATGAAAATATGCAAAGCCTTGGTAAATGACATATTTCAATCCCCGCGAAAGCTCGCCCAAGCAATCCTTAAGATAGACCCCTCGTGTAAGCAACGTTTGGGATGGTGCAAGCGCAGCGCAAGTGTTAGGGGCAAGCAGGAAAAAAATCCACTAGATTTATCAAAAGGTTTTGAACACCGCACTTCACTTTGGGAATTGAAGCCGGGATCGAAAAGGTAGAGAGGAACAGAGCTTTTTTTCTTCAATCTTAGGAGCCAGCACTTGAAATTCGCTTGCAGTACGTTGTTGTCCTTGCCCAACCCTGAATCAGATCTTCCCTTTTTGGCACTTTAAGGCAGGACGAATCCAGCTTTGCCCTTTTGGAGCATCCAGTTTTAGAGCTTGGGTGGGCTGCGCCCCAGATTTGTTTCGCTGTGCCCGCCGATGGCTCTTTGCCCTCAGCCTTGGCAAATTCTGGTGAACACCAGAGCGATGTGAAAGTTAAGTAACCAGATGTTTATAAATGAACAGTTTGTTAACAAGCTGAGTTAAATGATTGGGGCAAGAGTTGTTTTCGCTGTTCAGCCGTTTTATCATTGCGCCCAACCATTTGTTGAAGGCAGGTGAGACCATGCAGGACCGAGCCGAAGCGCAACCAAGAAGGCAAGGTTTAGCTCCTTTACGGGGGGCAGATGCCCCCACACTTTGCCCACAAGGTTGGCACTTTGCAAAGTGAACTTTAACAAAAGTTGATGCCGTGCGGGCCATACTGCTGTAGATTTTTCTTCAGGTAAAAACGGCAACCGGTGCTTGTAGATTTAGATTGCAAAAACGGCCGGACACTGAATTCCCAACCCCTAAGCATTGAAAAGACCTTTTGCTTCCAACCAGAACGCTTACAACTGTACTGCCTTCTTAGCGGGAGCAAACCTGAGAACTTGGGACCTCAAGCAGTGATATCACAAAGAGAAGAAAAAGAACCCTTCCAGACGAAGATGCCTACGAGTCCAGCTGAAGCACGGCAGCTTGATTCCGACCCAACACCCTGCACTGGAAAAAGTGATGAACTGTCCTGCTGACTGGTGTGTCTCGTATTTCTCTTGACCGTTTGAATCAGAGTTGCGTTTTCCCATTAAGCATCAGCTATGCTATTTGAAACCCAGCCCAGGTGCCCTCCATGCCCTCCACTTCTGCTGGCGGGCTGGAGCCAACGGGGGGATGGCGGTGGTGCGACAGAGAAACCACAAGTGGCTGAGTTTTCCGTATGGAAGTTATCAAGTTGAATGGTTGGTTTTAGCAGTAATCATTTTTGATATCGGTGGGTTGTTTCTGAAGTCAACTGCCATTGGTTAAGGAAAACCACTACTTAATGTTAATGGTGGTTACCCGGATAGACCAGTATTGGTGGTAAGTCGAGCAATAAACCCAAATAGCCAATCAATACGCTGAGCAGCAGGCGGGATCAGCAGGACGTGGCGGGG
>VSDK01017892.1:60415-89609 GCA_009767595.1 Symbiodinium kawagutii | reverse complement strand
GTAAGTTTAGTGAAGTTTAGTGCTTGCAAGATCAGCCAAGGTAGGTAGGTATAGTCTGAGATCCTTGCAGGCAAGCTAGCACCTGTCTCTAGTGTTTGTAGAGTGTGGTTAGAAAGTTTTTCTCGAACTCAAAGCCTTGAACCTTACGGTTTGATGGCTCAAGCCACGAGTTGAGAGCTTAGAAGAAGCTGCGCAGAAGTTAACTCAACTTAACTGACTCAGCTCGGTTGTCTGTGTGACTGTTTTTGACTCTTTTGGATCCGCACCTGCGTGTGACTGAAAAGGTTAAGCGGTTCAGCTGAGTGACTGAGTGAGTGCTTGAGTGTTGGTTGGAACCAACTGTCTTGGGACTGTGAACTGGTTGAGGTGGAAAGGTTGAAAGGTGTAAGTCTTTCGAGTGCTTCGCACTTGTTGGCCCACCGACTGTAAATTTGAGCCAAACGTGGTTTAAATTTTCCGCATGGCCAGACGGTCAGTTTCACCGAAGTTACTACCTACTGGTGACGCCAGAATCTGAAGACTAGTAGGCTCAGCGCCTTGTCAAGGCATCTCAACCCTTGTTGGAATCACGCTACAGCTTATGGGTGACTCTTGTCCTGTGTGACTTAAGTGAGCTCATCGTTTGTCGGGACTTGGCCCTGAAGATGTGGACCAAAGCTGGCTAAGAATTCCTGCCTGTAGCTAAAGCTTGCAAGAAGGGAGGCCCAGTCCGTCTCAGCATCACTGGTGCCCGGAGACTGCAAATTAGCTGGTGCAGCACTTTGGTAGTATGCCTACCAGATGCACTTGCTAGAAGAAGGAGCGGCAGCATTCTCGTCAACAATCAACAATGGTACTGCGGGTTGCGCAATTAGCTGGTGTGGCACCTTGTAGGGTACTGCCCACCAGGCGCACTTGTCAGGAGAAGTAGTGGTAACGACAGTTCACCCAAGTAGGTGAACCGCAGGAACACACTTAGGAAGGGCAAACGAAAGCAAAGCTAACCCTCAATGACTTCCTTCAAGTCTTGTCTTCTAGAGGACTGGAAAAGCCAGAAAGGACGAAGGTGAAGAGCTCTTCGTCTCTCCGAAGGTACATAGATCCAGAGCTCTTACCCACGTCCTTTCAATGGCTTTGCCAAGTACCGCACACTAGTTGCCAATTCTGCCGACAAAACGTCACGGCGATTTCCATGCGCGGCCGAGCCCGTAGGGCTGAGGTAAACGGCTACCCAGCAAAACAGCTGCAGGAGAGATGTTGAGGAAGGGAAGGAGAGGGAGGAAGAAGGGAAGGGGACAAAGGGGGGAAGACAGAGAATAGGAGAGGGGAAACAGGAGAGACAAAAGTCGATGAAGGCAGTTCATGCCTCTTTCGACGGACGTTCTGTTGTGTGACATAGTTGTCAGCCTTATACATAACTTGATCAGCCGGAAACTAGATTTGAGGGAAATGCTCATTCTTGAGCTCGAAGAACTTATTAAGAAACTGTCGGCGTACTTTCCTGGGCTGTGCGTTGGCGACAGTGAATACTTTGAAGTCTGACGCAAAAAGTGTCCAAAGAGGCCCTGGGAGGTGGTGGAGTCAATCTTAGGGTGGGAAAGGTATTGCCGAATACTGCTTAGGAGTCGGTCATCCAGAGGACCCAATGTGCGCGGCGGTCATGAAGAGTTTCTGGATCTGCCACTAGGTGGAAGGGAGTGGGAGTTAGGCAATGTTCTGGGCGGATCTTGCCATCTGGCGCATCTGCAGGCATGACTTGAGGAGGGACTCTGGCCTGCATAGAGAAGCGAACAGAATCATGCGAGGGCAAAAGCTTGGCTGTTATATGGACATGAAGATAGTCTTCCGCAAATAGGGTGTGAAATCGACCCAGTGGGTCAAGCCGGACGAGATCAGCTGCAGGTTCTTGCCGGGTGGTTTGGCGATGGCGACTGGCCCATTTGTGCATTTGGTGCGGCGGGATTTGGGGTTCAAATCCTGATCTTGTTTGCCATGGCTGCTTCTGTTGCTGACGTGCCACTGTTGGGGTTTGCTGCTGCTGCTGCTGCTGCTGCTAGGTGACTCTGAGCTTGTGGCTTGGGTGCTTCCGGGAAAGGCTTGCTGCTGCTGCTGCTGCTAGATGCCTCCGAGCTGCCGTGGCCACAGTTCGCGTGACTGTTGGTGAGCGCAAGTGTTTGGATCACAGTGGCTTGTTCCGACAATTTCTTCCAGTGAGAAAGAAATGTTGGTGCAAACTGAGGCTGATCATTGGTGAGGTCGGCTCAAGGTCGCAAACCTTTGCTGTTCTATTTGTTGCACCTGCATCGGAACATCTTGTTGGAACATAGCTGAGCTAGTTCTTGAAAGCAACAAAAGAATTCTAATTTAAGTGTCTCGATTCCTTTCGGCGAAGGCAACTTCATCTGATTACAAAGAGTCTGCACTTGGATATGCTCATGTCACTGGTGGGGCACCTGTCGCCCGCTTGAGCGCCATCCATTGTCGGGACTAGTCCATGCTGGAGCATGTTGCAAATGCAGAGGTTGCGGTTCCAATGGGAGACAACTGCTCTGCCTCAGGGCGGAATTACCGCAACCGTTTCACCCAGCCTAAATGGTCATGCCGGGGCGGAGGAGAAAGCAGGTTTGCTCACGGGAGTATTTCTGCGCGCGCGGCCGGTGCCATGGCGTTGCGAGCTGCTCTATTTGCAGCTGCTGATAGGCTGCTCTGGAAAGCTGATATCATCTCTCTGGGTGCCTTGTCTTACTTGGGCTTGGGGTGCCGGCAGTTTGAGATTCAAGGTAAACTGTATCAACTAATGGACGCTGGGAGTTTGTGGATGCACCAAACTGGTCTTCTCCTCTCTGCTAAAAACCGCTTTCGGACTGGAGGTTGAGCAAGAACTTTTTGGCAGCCATACTATTGGCGATAAGTTGAACAAAGCCTACCGGGAAGTATACGTGCAGCTTAGTCCATGGCAGAGTGCTGACACGGAGTTGATCGACTGAAGCTCCTGGGGTGACAATGGACAGGAAACAATCAGTGTCCTTGTCTGCAACGAATGTAGTTCCTTGCAATCTCTGTGTGAGATCCTGAAAGCCACGAAGGGTTTCACTGAGCAGGCATTGTTGCCAGTATTCCACGGATCGAAAGGGGAGCCATTGTCGATTGTGCGCCTGCATCAACTTATGGTTCTCGGGGACTTGGGAAAAGAGGCTAGCCAGGAATGTCGCTGCGCTTTCAATGGTGAGATCGACTGCTTGTTGAAGGAGGTTCGGTAGGGAAGTCGGATCTCAGCGAAACTGGAGAAATGAGCGCGGCTGTGGAGGATAGACTTCCGAAGCGAAAGGTCCGCTATGAGAAGAGGCTCTTCACTGCCACGGGAGAATTGGATTTGGCGGCGGGTCTCGGCAGATGCTCTTTGTAATGACTTTCATGCCATCTCACCCTACCCCACAGAAGATCTGGTCAAGGAGCTCTTCGAACACCTCCTTTAGCATTCTAAGGGTTATGTCCCCTCCTTACCTCAACACGCGCTTCTTGCTTACTACAATGGCGAGGCTCGAGCAGAGGAAGCCATAAGCACGGGTTCCGCAAGTACTGGTGAGTGGCTCCAAAGATATGCACGAGTGTCGCAACAATGGTGGCCCAATGTTCAATGTCAAGTTTCTGTAGAGGAGGGTAGAGGAGGTGCGGCTTGTTGGTGCCCAATTTCATTCATTTGTGCAAGCTCGCCAGGTTCGAATCGAAATTTGCAAGCATGGCCACAGCTCCATGTCCCTTCAATGCCATGAAGGGTGGCTTTCCCTCTGAACCCGTGCTTCCGCCATGGGAACGATTTGGGAAGGCACTTGGTTCAGCGGACGTTGCTTAGAAGGCCTCCATGAACAATATATAGCATCTAGCAAAGCTTTCTTACACCTTCTAACAGTTGTTGCAAAGTGTGCCCTCACATTTCACTGCGGTTGATATTCAGCTGAACAGCACACACAAGAGTTTCGCCGAATTTTCACATAGATTGTGGATTAAAATTGCACTTGCGGCATCAAGGAGGATAAGACGAGTGAAGCGGATTTTGTTCTGGTTCTTTCGGGTTCTTGGTTCTGGTCCTCCCGTGGTTTGTTGAGGTCAATGGCACTTCTTTTTTCATCGCAGTGTGTACTTGTGACCGAGGCGCCGCGCCACAACGGCACAACCTCACGCAAAAAAAATGCTGCAGATAGAAGTTCGATTGTAAGTCAATTTTGCGCGATTGCTGTTGCCCGGCAGGTGGAGAGCACAGTGCTTCCCTCGGCGTCTTCAGGTGTTAGCCTTGTGGGAAGTCCGAGTTGTAACGTTGGGATTGCCAAGTGTGAAAGCATTTCCATTTCAAAAAACAGGAATTCCAAATGCGAAACCATTTCCCCTTGAACCCCATGTTGTAATGTTGAACGGCAGGTTAGTCACAAATATATTTTTCTCTTGTGGGTAAAATTGCCTGTGGGGGAAGCATTGTTTTCCGCAGCCACTTTCCTGTAGAGTTTCAAGTTCTTGCGCCAACTTGTTTCTAGGCTCTTTGTTCAGGCGGAAGCGAGGGACACTGGGATTTTGGTTCTGTCCTAGTACTTGTAATGCTTTTTATCTTGAAATGTGCCGAAGTGGTTCTTCCACATTAGCGCCAGATAGGAGTAAGGCTACATATGCTGCTGACGCAAGTCTATTGCCATTTCTGCATTGTGCATTGTCCTTCCCAGCCATGCCTCCAAAGCGAAAGGCTTCAGCCAGCTCGAAGGCCAAGATGCTGAGGGTTTGTTTTCAGAGTTGTTTTGGACATTGGTTTTTGGCTTCGTCTGACGGGGCCTTCCCAGTACTGGATAGAGTTACACCAAATGATCAACGTCAGACTTCAAATGGCTTTAGACGCCATTTTCAATCGAATCCGGGAACACGCACAAATTGCACAGGTCAACAGGAGTGCCGGCTCATGAGACAATGCCCCTTGGATTATCAAGTCTTGGTGCTCTGCGCTGGACATCTTGCAATGGTTTTAGTTGTTTTTTTCCAAACAGTTTGCAGAATGTGAATTTTTGTTTAAGCTTGTAAGACCGAGATGTTCTGTGGCGGTGGGAGTCGGGGTACGAGTCAATCCACCTGCTGGTCGAAATCCTGTGTACAGCTGGGACAGGATCCCGAGCGGTGATTTAAGAGACCGCGGGCCCCAGGTTGCTTTGATCGTGGGTTTGTTGGCATTTCAATTCATTCATTACTAGAATACAGTATGACTGTGTTTGTTCCAAGAAATGTACAAGTCTGAAACCCAATGTGCTGCATGTGTTCTTTTATCGCCGGCCCACTTCCTCTCTACTTCTCTTTCTCTCTTCTCTTTTTTCTCTCTCTTTTCATTTCTTCCCCGCGGTTATTTCTCAGCAAGGAACGAATTTGACCAGGTTGCACCATTAAGAAAAGTCAGCTCAAATTGATGGATCAAACAAGAATCTGATACCCTAATAGCTTTTCAAAGTAGACATTCTGCTCTACAAGTGGATTCTGGAACGATTTTCTTTCCATTTCGGATCTAATAGCTTTTCTGCACTCTGCCATGGCCACAACTTTGACGGTTTCAACTTCAACAGCTTCACAACGATTCACTAGCCCAACTGAGAGCAAATTTCTTCGCTGCCACAGTGGGATTGTCGGCAATCACTGCACATGTGCTTGCGGATTGGCTTTCTTTCCTGGCTTTTCTTTTGCTTTTACTTGGAATGCTGGTGACTTTGAGGGGCTTTCAGCTGATGTGACGACTTTTGCAGAGTTACTTCCGCCTTCTTTGCTATTGCTGCTTTTTGTACAAATTTTGGTTTGCAACAGAAAAAGAACGCCAATTCTTCTTCTGAATTCTCTTCGCTCTTCTCCTCTTCTCTCTTCTATTTCTCTCCTTTCGTTTTTTCTCTTTTCTGCAGACATGAATCAGTCAATACTTTAACGATTGCAAAGTCTTTCATCTTCTTTCTTGAAATATTTGCGTTTCCGTCTCTCTCAGTCTTGTCAATTTGCAGGTCAAATGTGCGGTTTTCGTCTGTGAACCTTGCTTCATCCTTGAACTTCTGTTATGCTTTTGTCAGAACAAATACTTGCCAGTGTTTGAGCATTTCAAGAAAGATTGTAACAGGCGAAGAGAAGCTAAGTTGTCCAAAGGGGAGCAGAAAGAAGGAAGCCAAAGAAAGAGCAAGAGAAAGAGAGAGGGATGCAATTAACACTTTCTAAAGGCTGGCGCAGAGAGGTGGAGAAGGGGAGTAGGCTGACTACTGCTCAGACAATTAGTCTTGTGTGTTAGGATGTATTAGTGTTGTTGAGAGTGCCCTTAGTCCGAGTGCTAGATGCTGCAGGCTGCGGATTACAGCCTTGTGGCTGGATTGGTCTGTGTGCGACTTCAAGAGCAAGTGGGATTGCGAGATTGTTGCTGCTTCTAGCAGTAATGAGCTTTATGCTGGCCAATTGACAGAAAGATCTTAACAAGTGCGGATGCATGAATGAGACGGTGGACCACCACTTCTGCCCCACTTACTAACAATTCATGTCTAGGAAGACCATCCCAAAATTCGAGACAATCGAGAAGCATTGATGGTGCAGCGTGCTGAAGGAAGCAAGGTTGCTGCTGGCAGATGGGTTTCTCGCTTCCTCTTTCTCTGATCTGTGGCTGGCAACTAGTTGGTCGCTTCTTTTTCCATTTCTCTCTTCTTCTTTTGTCCTTTTCCTTTTGAGCTTGGGAAAGAGCGTACAAAGCGATTCTTTGCTCTTGGGTGACGGATTGGCTGGCGAGGTTCGGACAAATGAAGGCAATCAGCGAAATGCTCTTGCCTGGTTGTTTCTCATCTGAGCAGGTGAGCGGAGTGTTACCTCTCTTTTTTTCGCTTCGGCATTATGACAGTGATGAAAGTGGTGTGCTTGGTTCGGTTGGTTGGTTCTTGATGGCTTGTTGTTTGTTTGGTGGTTTGAGCTGTGGTTCGATTGGTTTTTGCGAGGCATCATCACCATCACGTCACTGATTCTATATAATTTAAGATTCTATTGCATCCTGCTCGGACTCACGGCGACCTGAGTTTTGTGCTCGCGAGGCGCCGCCGGGAAAAAGAAAAAAGGTAATCGGCATGTTTCGCAACCATTTCTATGTGTAGAACCCAATGATGGATAATGATAGTGAGACGGATTCTTCAGAGATTTCGTTGCGGATGTGAACCAGCATGATGATGATGATGATGATGATGATGATGATGATGATGATGATGATCTTGGTGGTGGTGATGATGATGATCGAGACGCTTGTTCGTCAGGTGGTCAGTCGTGAATGAGATTGGCGATGTTTTTGGTGCCAATTTCATGTGATTGTATGAGTCGTTACGGTGCCAGCTGCTACAAATAGTTTTTGGCGATGGCCGTTAGCACTAGCAGCAAATGATAGTTGCTTCGTTTTTGGACCGTCTTCTAGGTGACATGTGTACAGTGGCTCGAAAATTGGGAGGTTTTGGTGACGCAACACGTCGTGAGTCGCTAGCTAGCTGGAAGAATGATTTAGTTTTTTGTTTGGTTTTGTATTACTGGCCCTTGAGTTGGCGAGCCGCCCTTCTCATGTCTCCTTTTTTTGGTCGGCTCTGGTGCCCTGGCGCCGCGTCCGGTCGCAAGCGCTCTCGGCCTGGTGGGCAAGGCGTGGGGCGTCTAATCCGTAGATTGTGGGCTCGGGCCCCGCGCGGGTGATATTTAGAAGGAGCTGCCCAGGAACCGCACGTCCAATGCAAATTGAAAAGGCCGGCTCCAAAGCTCCGCAGCTTAGGGGAAGCAGGTGGGAGGCATGGTGGCTTGGCAGCTTGTTCCGGGCTAAAATTTTGTTCCGTTGATTTTGTCAAGTTGGCTGTGCAATGTCTTTGGTGAAGTCTGGGTCCTTATGTTTTTTTTAATTTTGGTTAGCTAAAGGTTTGGTGACGTCATCCACGCGGAATGTTTGTGGTGTTTGCCTGACCCAAGACACTCGCAGTACGGCGTGCCAGCGCTATATGCTTGGTAAAGGGGTTGTAAAATTTTTGACTGGTGCATGGCTTGCGAGCTTGTTTAGCATTCAAAACATTTAATTGATATTTTCAAAATGCGAGCCTCAGTATCCATTGGTTTCCTGCTCAGATTTTTTGCGCCCGTGCCAACTTTTTTGCCGGTGGACTTCGAGCAGGCGCATTATTAATATTTTATCCGCTATCGGGTAATTTATTGCATTTTTTTTTTCCCCGGCGGTTTTTTCTTAGTCTCAGGAACCAGCTGCCTTTTGCATTGATTTACACCAAGGGTCCAAATTCTTCTTAGTTAAAATGTTTGCGCGATATTCCAAAAACATTGTCAACATCGGTGTGAAAATGGATTGAACATTGCAATCCATTCGCGTGATTTGTTTCTTAATGTAATCGTCAAAAAAAAATGATTTTTGCAAATTCATGGGACGTCTCGGTGCTTCATTCTCCTCCACAACCATTGGGGCAAAATTTTCGGTGTTTCACATCGGATACATGTGTGGCATTTTGGTTCACAGCCATTCTCTGTAAGCTTCGACCCTTCTGACCGCAGCACATAGCTCAATGATACCTCTGTTGCTGTTCTCGCCGGGGTCCGATCTCCCAAACCTTCGAAATCGCACAAAATTCGGGTTTTTGGGGCAATTTCCGAATAAAACCATGCAAACACAAAACCATGTTTTGTTTGTGCGTTCTTCACAACCAAATTTGCAAAAACCGTGGTTCTTTCATATTTGTCGCAAAAAAAAATCCCAAAAAAATCCAAAAGAAAACCGGAGTTGGATTTTTTTTGAAGCACTTCCAAAAACAATGGCTTTGACAAAAAAATAACACTTAAAAACCAATTCTTTTTTACATCCATGTATGCTTTCGTACCACCACAACAGCAACAATTGCAACAACGACACCAACAACAACTCCAAAACCAACACCTACACCAACACCAACCCCAACAACAACACCAACACCAGCACCACCACCACACCACCCCCACCACCACGACCAACAACAACAAACAAGAACAACAAAAACAAAAACGACGACAACAACAACACCAACAACAAAAAACAACAAAAACCAAAACATTGAAAACAAACAATCGGTACACCAATGTAACACTACGCAAAACGAAGAGACAAACCAACCAACAAAAAAACCAATCACCAAGCAAGAAAGAAGGATGCAACGACCAATCTTCACAAAATAAGGAAAACATGCAAACAGGTGTACGAACAATGCAGGGAAAAGGGACACAAAAGGAAAAACAAATATTCAAAACGACGAGGGGCCAAGTGGGCCGGTGGGTGTGAGCAAACATGATATAGCCATCCGGGGAAGAAATACGTGGTTCTATTCCTTATTTTATTTACCCCTTAAAACCCTGGAGTTATCAACCTAAAAACGAAAGCCTTAAAACATACACTCCAAAACCCTAAAACCATAAACCCTAAAACCATAAACCCTAAAACCAGAAACCTGAAAAACCACAAAACCATCAATTTTAAAACCATCTGCCAAGAATCGCAATATTTCAATTATAAAACCATAAGCCCAGAACTCAAAAAGATAACCAAAACCGTAAACCCTTAGACCCACCAATTCAAAAATTATGAATTTAAAAACGAAAACCTTAAAATCACGCACACACACAAACATTGAAACGGCAAAACCAGAACCTTCAAGTCTTAAACCTAAAAACATAAACCATGACACCTAAATACATCAACCATAAGTGACAAACCATAAACCCATCAAACTTAAAACCATACACCCAAAAACGGAAAATCTTGACTCCAAAACCAAAAACCCGAAAACCGTGAACCAAAAAAATGCCCTGATTTAAAAACTTTAAACCAATCAACCCCAAATTCAAAAACTTTACAAAGATAAGCCCCAAAATCATTGACCTAAAAACCCTGAAGCCATAAACCCTCGAATTGTAAATCCTAAAACCATATACCCTAAAAACCCAAAACCCAACATTCTAAAACCAACCATGTTAAAACCATTTATTCAAAAACAGCAACCATTGCCAGGCCGCGCCAGGAGACATAGTAAAACATGGCTGTTCAATGTGGCTGCAGGATCCTGGTACCCCCATTTTTTTTTGAGTAGCAATATCCGGGACATAAACTATCTATGTTTTTTGAGTGGAAATATTTTTTTCGAATGATTACCCGCAAGTGCGTCATTTGCCTCCCCATTGTCTTCAATTGTCTTCCAATTTTGTTTGCGGGTCAAAACGAAACACAAAGTGAGAGGCGGCTCAAATCACAAATTTGATCCTCGCAGTTGTTGGGTTGAAGAACTGGATCAAAACTGGGTGTGGAGGGAATAAACAATATGTTTTGTAACTACGTGTTCTTGCGGCTCAGCATACGTCTGTTCAAAAACGTTTTCTAAAGTTTGTCCTGGACTTTGGCAGGATTTTTTAAACAATTCTAACTTGATGAGTTTTTCATTTTTTTGATGTTTTTCTTTCCGGGCGTGCGTATGCCGAAGCTGTTTTAATGCTCAAAACAGAGTCATGCTCTTTATCGATTCCTGTTCATGCAAACCCTTTCGTTTCGCATGTTGGCAACCACATGAATTTCTTGAACATTTTCAGCTTGAACAACAACACCGTATTGTAGTTCGGACACTGTGGAGAACAGTATTTTGTAAAAGACCCCTTTGGTACATTTCATGCCAATGTACGACATGGGGTGAAAAATCGAAACGCAATGGAATGTCCCGAACTCGGACGCACTTTTATCCGTAGCTTTGTGCAATCACATGGTTTGACATATATGTTGTTCTTATGATTTACCAGCAAATTGACTCATCATCATGAATATATATATCAGTGCAAGGCCATCTCAAGTTTTTTTTTGGCGTTAGGAATGTGACACAAAACATGGGCACCAAGGTCTTTGACTGTGGATCAACTCCTTGCAGAATCTTCTAGCGATGAAGATCAAGTTGCACCTTGGTACAACGAACCCAGATACTTCATGTATGGTATATTTTCCAACATTTGCCTATAAGATCCTGTAAATGTCCCAGATGTAGATAGATATACTATGCATGGAGTGTTTGGGAAGGAATCTCTGGACGTACAGACAAAAGGACAAAGTACATGTGTTGCACTCTTGAACATCTTGCCCCCGAGTTGCGAAACCACTAGATGAAGTCATACGGTCAGAAATTGTTTTTTTTTTTCAATCCACCGTCTAGAGGCAAATCCAGCAGAAAGACAAAAAGTGGCCTCAAGCAAGGCGAGCCATGTCCACATAGAACTTTTAATGAGAAGTGTTTGTTTGACACTTTCTTTTTCTGACTGCATACTTGACGGTTTGAAATGCACGTCAGCTCGGTTGTGGATCTAGAAATGCACCCTCCGCTTTTCAGGATTCTTCTCGCCAGCCGCCAGCTGGTCCTACCTTGGAGGAGGAGCAAAGTGTTGACGACGAACAGCGTTGGTTTGTTCAATCGACTGATTCGTTGAAAGTAGTTAGAAGAGTTTCGGACAGATCAGTTAATATTTCCGTGGTTGATGTGGCTGGAGGTTTTGGCGCAAGTGGACCTTTCAGAAGACGAGGACATGGAATTCGGGAATTGGCAAATTCACAAGAGCATGTTGCCAATGCGATTGCTAGGACGAAGATGATGCTGGTGGCTCGAGTCATAGCAACCTCTGCGGATTGAACATCGCCCAAATTTGGAAAATACATCAACAAAGAAAAACGCATGGCAAGCAATTCCTACAAAGAAGAGAGGCAGAAACAGTTCCACTCAGAAACGCCTTGCATATTCGCGCGGCTTCCCGTCCAGGTCCGCAATGGGACTCCGAGGTTTTGTTTGTTGATAGACCACTTCGGCCCCAAACATGCCGTAGCTGGCGCCAACTTTGGTTTGGCCAATGCTGGGCCGGTATTGGGGCTCTGCCAAAAGATACTTTTCAACAAAACTCAAAAGCAATGCATTCCAAACCTGTACACAAAGAAAGGCCCTTCCGAAGCTTAAAAAAGGGAGTCCCACCATGCACCTTCGGTGCCAGACTTTGTTACAATCCGATATCTTCTTCCAAGGTGCGGCCACGGCCAAGCTGAACGAAGTTGCGAAGGACACCGGAAAGCCGAGCAGCTGAAAGCAGTTGAAAGCAGTTGAAAGCAGTTGAAAGCAGCTGATCGGCCAGCTTTGTTCTGTTGGATTGCACTCTCATGTTGATCAGGAGGCCTCCAAGCCATCTCGATCAGGTGCACAGGGAGGCGTCATGGTCATGTGGCTTGAGGTTGTGTCTCCCTGGAGGTCGCAATCACGATGAAAATCCTGGATGCCAGGCATGGACAGCTGAAGAATCTTTGCAGATCTCCATTCTTGGTTTGGGAAACTGCACAATTTCGTGATTTATAATTTATATTGACGGTCAAGTATATTTGCATATCCTGTTGCAGTCTGAAATCAGGAACGGTCAGAAGAGGCCATGCAGAGCGGGTTTGAGCCTTGCTGAGTTCTGCATGGTGCATCTGGCTCTACATTGGTCTCCGAGGCAAAAAGTTGGATTGGATGAGCTGCTGGCCATGGGATCGGACCGAGACTGCTGCATCAGATTCCCATCAGACCGCTTGAAATCGGGGATTCCAAGAGAGTGAACCGGCCCTTGGCGGAGGCAATTGCTGATGGTTTAGACTGTGACAACTAAGAAATGAAATTCTGTAAAATAGAAATCAGTAAGCATATTTTTTTGAACATTTTCAAGTTTTGGTTTAGGTTTTGATTGTAGGACTCCAGCGACGAGAAGGATCCCGGCACTCCAAAGGACCAGAAGGCAAGTCCGAGTCGACGTAGATGCCCTGCCTTTCCACATCTGTTGCGTCCGAGCAAATCAGTGACATCAGTGACATCTGAAAGCTTGGTGTGTGCAAACAATTCGTTAGCTTTCAACTTGGAGGTGGACAAAAAGGACACTGACAGAATGCCACAATCTAGAACGCCTCAACCTTGATAGTTGGAGGATCTTTTTCTTTTTTCTCAAAGTTGATGATAGCTAAGGCCTCCTGCCTCAGAGAGAGGCGGACAAATTTCTTTGCACCCTCTTGCGTTGTCCCTGTGTGCTTCCTTTCTCATGTTCACCACACAGTGAGCAGGCCAAAGTTGTGAGGATGAGACACAGGCAGTGCAAACGATGCTGAACACAGGTTTCTAGTGCACGGCATTCTTTGTTCTTTTGCAAACAAGTGACTTTGGAATGACGATCCTCATGGGCAGTTCCAGGCATTTCTTGAATCCCCGTTTGAATGGTGCATGGAGCACGAGAGGGCCCGGAGACCCTGTCGTTGTGCGTTGCAACACTCTTTGAGGTGCAATAGCTTCTACCATGACGATGGCAGGGACATTTGAAGGAAAGAGAATCAGTACCCTTTTTGCCGCTTTGATGGAAGTGCCTACGCCTAGTCCTTGCTCCAGTCCTCCAGTGGCCCAGCACTAAGACTGAATTGTGAAACTTCTTAGCAACTCACATGAGCTGCACATGAGTTCCCTTCCTGAATTGTGAATGAAAAGCTAGGTGACCTTCCAGATGAGCGAGAGTCGGGCGCGCACCTCAAGACTAGGAGCTCTCCGTGCCATGGCTAATAGGCTAGTGCTGCGGTGCATGCTTCTTTGCCAACTGGTGGTTTCTCAAAATAGGGAGCCCAAAAAATGGCTGGTTTATTGCTATAAATGACTAATAATGGATGATTTGGGGGTACCCCTATTTTGAGAAACCACCAACTCGATTTCGATCTTTTTGCCAAGGAAACTGCAACGGCAAAGCCACTTCATCAGGTGCTTCCTCGCTCGTTGAGGCAAATTTGCATCCGCTTTCATGCTTTGCCCCAGGCATTCTTCTTTCGGGGTCCACTATGGGCTAAGGAATGGTCATTGTTTTTGATTGCCAAAGTGGCTGCGTGGATTTGTTTTGCATGGCTGGAGGCTCTGCAGAATGCAAAGATCCAGCGACTGGTCGAGGCACTGCTAGGCATGTCTGATTTCATGTCCACGCAGACGAAGTCGATCCAGGTCAAGCCGTGTTCTGAGCTGCGGCGGTTGGCACAGGTGGAAAGTATTGCGTTGCGCAGTTTTTCCATGGCCGTTTTGAGGGCTGCAGATGGCTGGAAGTGTGTTGGGAAGGGTTGGGAGCTGCACCTTTCAGGAAGTTGGGCTTCCGACCTGTGTTGCTGCGAGCAACAAACTGGTTGGAGTTGGAACTTTGAGGCAGCTTCGAATTGGTTGGACTGCCACCGTGCGTTTCGCATGCTGCTCGTCATGCTCGCTTTGCTCAGGGGCGCTGTGGTACTGTTGGACAACAAATTGCTGGATATTCCGAAGAGCAACAAACCTCAAGTCGCAGCCTCTTTCTGCACCCTTCGTTGCAGAGTTCCGATGGCAGATCCGCTCAGGTCTTAAGTCCAGGGGAGGAAGCTTCGGCAAGACTCTCAAGTTTTTCCATTCTTAAGTCTCCACAGTGCATTTTTTTCTGTGGAGTCCAGTGTTACATAGATTCTTGAAGTTTTCAGTTTGATGGAGGAACAGTGGATTTTTGAAATTTACAATTGAGGACAACTTGTTTACATGCGGATCAGGCAGTCACTTCAGCCGCTTTTTCAATCGATGGTGGAAGCTTGTGCTGGGCTTGGTTTGCCCTTTGATTCTCGTCGATTCTTGTGGATTCTTCCTGCTTGGAATTGCGCGGGAGATTTGTTGATAGCTTGCTGCAGGCTAGTCGGCCACAAGAGCGGGCAGTTGGCATTGTCGATCCCTCTGAAAAGTGATTCTGCGCAATGACAATCCTTAAGTAGCCTGTTGTAGGCCCTTGCAGTCATTTCAAAGTTCTTTGCAGTTGGAAGGTGGGACTTAGCTTCGCAGAAAATTGTCTGTATGGTGCTGGAGCCTTAGAGCTGCCCTACTCAACCCATTTTTTTTCTGCTTGAAGTGGTGAAAGAAAGTAAGAAGGAATAAGTGAACCCTCTCATCGATATTTTGATGCATTTTCATTTTTCAGAGGCATTTTCCTATTTCAATCATTTTCAAGAGGGTTGGGACTCAAAGGCAAGACGTTCATTCCTCGCCTGTGCTGTCGTTGGCATTCTGCCGCCCGAGCTTGTGCCCCAGAGTCATCGCTAGCAGTTGGACATAACATGAATCGCTCAATCGCACGTTGCACAGGATGCTCCATGGATGCTCCATGGCTGTGGGTCAAAACCCTGTACCCCTGGTTCCCCATCAGTAACCATTATTTTGCTTATTATTGTTGGCTATTAACCCCCATTATTGGTTGGTTAATATTGACCCATAGCCCCATGGATGCTCTCGTCGCACGTCGCGTTGGTCTTTCAGGTTGGCAATATGCACTTTCTGCAGATGCCAAAGGAAGTGCCAGACCCTTAGAGTGCTGTAAATCTATGGCTGAGGAATATGATCTTGAGATATCTTGAGATATCTTAAGGGGAAGCCCAATGACAATATATTTGATGGCACTGAATCTGGTCCGATCATGTCATTGCTCCGATTTACAAAGCTCATCAGCAATTATTGTCAAACTTATCCGCATTGTCATCACCGCTCAAGCTCTTGTTAAATCATTAATCACCACCTTCATGTTCATGAGGATGCTCATTTTCGAGCTCGCAGTTTTGATCATGCGGGTGTAAGCAACTTCCCCCTGCAGCCCTGCAGGGTATTCTTTTCTTGCAGCAAATGGTGCAGTCAAGCTGAGTAATCGCTCTGGGCCAGGTCTACTTCGTTAGCTTTTTCACTGGCACATTTGGCCGCCACTTGGATCAAACATGGAGATGCGCTGGCCAGACACTCTGAAGACTTGCACCTGCGGGTTGGCCCAGGTTTGGACTTTGAAAAGCAGCTGCTTCTGGAGCAATCCTCAAGCATTGGAGTTCAATGCTCAGAACTGGACACACGGACGGGAACATGGGTGGGAATCATGCACTTGAAGCCAAATCTCAGCTTGCCTGTGCCTCAGGTCACACTGCGAGTGTTGCCTCTTCAGGCACGTGAATCAACTCATCAACATTTTTAAGACTTCCAGACTGGTTCCTTTCCAGAAACTTGTTTGGTATTGGTTCCTTTGCAGGTATCCCCACAGCAGAACCATCCTGTCACTTGGTTGCAAGCCCGCAGCTGAGTTTCCGAAGATGTCACAGAACCCAGGCTGATACACACTGCCTGGTTGCCCTTTGCGCGAGCAATGCCACCGTATTGCTGACTCTGCACCCCAGCGCTAGCGTGCCACTCTCAATTCGACAAGTTGCCAAATGTGGCGTAGTAGGGACTCTGACTCTGAACTTGTTGGAAGTTTGACAAATCAACTTTCGTATGTTCAGGTTGTCCAGAAGATCCAATACAATGCCAAAGATGAGTTTTGGATGCAATGAAGGGAGGGAGAGGAGTGAGACGGTTGTTTGGGACGACGGCCGGACCGGACCGAAACTTCACCAAGGGAGGCACACACACGTGTTTGAATTGAGGCTTCGTGGGTTCCTGATGCCACATGGCTCCGCACAGAAGCCCAGGACGGTCCCACATTACAACTTTTCTGTGTGCACAGTCCAGCCTGAAATTCCAATATGTTGAATCCTTTGTGCAATGGTGATTGCTGCAGGACTGGACACAATCACCCCAGGCGCTTTCGATTTCGGTCGAAGAACATCAATTGATCCGAAGCGACTGGGCAATCATCTTGCTTATGCATCTATTTCCGCAGGCAGATGTGATTGATCCTCAGCTCTGCGTGGCCTATGGTCAAACTATCCACATCATGCGTGCGTGCCACAGTCTCTTCTCAAAAGCGACTGCCAGGAAGCCGCCACAATGTGTAGAATTGCAGTTTCATTTTGCGAACGTCCCTAAGGAGTCAGCCATGGCATGAACGAGGCGAAGGGCAAGGAAGAGTTCAAAGTCTCATTGCTAGGCCTCTTTCGGCTTTGTCTTAAGTTTCATAGCACTTTAAAGGTGACAGAATCTGACTTCACCTTTCAGTTTCAAGTTTTGAGTCGTTGAGACACTTGGAAACTGCAAGGCCGTTACACATGGGGATTCCCAATACGTGGCTTGGTCTCTTTCAACGACAGCGTCTTGCTGGCATGCTTGAAAAGGGCCTTGCAGGGCTTGAACTTCTCCAAAAGATGGTTGAAATCAGGGCTGATTCCTTTTTTTCACACCTGGTAGCTGCTTTCTTGCTGTCAATGACCGTGTTTTGTTTTCCAGACATTGGAAAGCAAGGTACGGTGATATTGTAGATTGAGACAGCAGAATATCCCGAAGAAGACCAAATGATGTTCGCGATGCCGCAAATTATGATAAGTCTAATGGAAGTGTACCAGGAAGGGTGCAGGTGAGGGCTCTGAGACTTATATTTTGCCGTTCTTTGCGGTTTGAAATAAGCAGTTTTTCTCGCTTGTTTGATAGCCATCAAATCAGAAAAACCTTTGATGGGCTGCTCAGGAGCGACTGAAGGACCTGTTTCTGATCAGATTGTGTGGAGTTAAGTTTCTTGCACTTGGAAATGATTCTCCAGCACTGAATGCTATGGGGTCTTCAGATACCGTATGTTGGGATGAGGCCCGCTTCAAGGTTGGGTTCCAGGTCTAGGATGATCTGGTGCAAGCTTCTGGAGGGCCAGAAAGATCTGAGGGTTCTTTTCATAGATCTGCAGGTGGAGTAGTGGAGAGTTGCTTAAGCAAGGTCGCTTAAGCAAGGTCGCTTAAGCAAGGTTCCAAAAGGTTCTCCCGGTTTTTGGGAATGTTCTGGCATCAACTGCCGTGAAATCATGTTGCTGTGGGGGTTGCTGGCATCAACTGCGGAGAAATGATGTTGCTGTTTGGGGTGCCGCTTTTTGTTTTTCCCGTTTGATCACTTTGTGATGGCAAACTCACACATGGCATCCTAAATTTGCAGCAAATTGCTGGGCAGCATTCATGATTTATGCACGTTGAAAGGTCATTGGTGTCCTTGATGGTACGAATAGGCACGGAATCCGCTGAGAAAAGGCAACTGCAAACACGGCATTTGCAGCTGCACAGGCTCAGCGTGGTCCAGTTGCCACACATTGAAGGGAAGTCAAGCGCTAAGGAGATTGGAGCCACAGCGCTTGGTTCAAATTTAAAGGGATGTGCCTTATGATTGCAGCTGGACGCAGCATAAAGACCTAGTTGCACGATGACAGCATCTCCTTGGCGTTTTGGAACCTTTGAGGCCTGCTAGTGGGACTACACCACTCTCTGCAGTTCACTCTGAGGATGCCGGCAACAGGGTACTTTCAAGCTTAGGGCCAGCAAGGAAGCAAAGCTTCGCTCAACACAATAGATGGAACCGTGAATATAGACTAGCGTGGACTCGATGACACATGCTGGAAGTCACAAGTTCAAACTATGTCGATCATATCCCATGATGAATGAACCTCCGTCTAGAATATGTTCCTGCAACTGTATATGTATTTAGCGTGTGGACATTTACATAATAACCCTTTCATGCTACGTATGTACATCCTGGCAGCCCTGCAGATGGGGTCGAGGACACAACCAACTGGTCTTTGGTCTTCCACACAACACCTTTGGATGGCAGAGAGATGCGTTTGAAGACTAAGTTATTTTCTGACATAGTTTTTAGTCAACAAGATTCACTGGCTCGTCTCCCAGGTTCACATCATGGAGCCCTTGGTGTGTACCGAAACTTAGATCCAAGTGCATAGCAGGGCCCTGCACATGTTGAGAATTGCAACTGTTCAGAAGTTTCTTCTGTGAGATTCCGTGGCCGCTCACGAACTCTCTACATTTGCGGGATGAAGGAGGTCCTTTTTGATGGTCCAAACTGTTGAGTCTAGCGGCAATGCAACGTGGGCGGCAGGTCTGGAGCTTTCAAATTGGTCGCTGGGGCCAACATATTGAGACCATAGTGGCGAGGCAGGGAATCTGCTGGAAAGATGTCATATGGTGAGGTATTTCGACACAAAGTGGTTTCTCAAAATAGGGGTACCCAAAATGGATGGTTTACAACTCAAAAGGATTATTGATGGATGATCTGGGGGGTCCCCTATTTTGAGAAACACCCAAATGCAACAGTACAGTACACAAACTCCTTTCTGCGGCTTGAAGAATGGCGTCAGTGCTTCGCAGGAATGACTGGTCAACAGCACTGGATGTTCTTCTCGCTCTGCTCGATTCTCTGTGATGCATTATCCTTGAGAACATTTTTTCTGAAGAGAATCAGTTAGAACATATTAGAACATTACTTCACAAGAGAAATGCTTTGCAATTGAAACATCTTTCCAGAAGGCTTTGCAATTAAAAAACATCGCTTAGGAAGAGAAGGCTTAGATATGCTTTGCGGCTTTGAAAGTCCAAGCTTCCTAAGGCGTCGGGGAAGCCTTCCACCTTTGCTGGACTTTCCGCATGCCACGACACCTCGCCGGGGTCTAACGCTTCCTTCACAATGCCAAGGGGCTGAAGCTTGACGAAGCTTGAGGAAGCTTGATGAAAGCTTTGGCAACTTGCTTTCGAGGTCAAAAAGCCGTGGAGTCACGCATCACCCAGGTGCGCTAGCGAAGCACAGAAGGGTAGGCCCTTAGCCGATGGCGAAGGTCCAACATGTTCCAATCCTGTGATCAGTTCATTGAAAGGTCATTCAGTCCTACCTGGTGAACACATTGCGACCAGATGCTGCACGCCTTCAGGCTGGCTTGGTGAAGGTGACCCCTGAATAGAGGAAGCAGACAATCGTCTTTTCCAAAAGGGCTGAGGCAATTCGTTTTGATCCAAGGTGGAGATATCGGAAAGATGGGATGTATGCCCAGTGTATGCCCAGTGTATGCCTTGCATTTGGTGCAAGCCCTGCTGTTTCAGATGGTGTTTTCAGGTGAGGCAGATCTGCTGCACTGCCATTAATGTTTGCATCGAGGCGGAGCTGTGGATCTTGCCTCAGCGCTTAACATACGTGACAATGGGTCCCTACAGTAGGCTTACCATTTGATGCTTTCTTCTGAGATGTGGGAAAAAAAAATCACATGTTGTTTGAAAGCACTGCAGACTCAAGTCGCTACATTGGTTAGCAGAACACTTTCTGAGGCCAGTGCTGTACAAAACAGTCTTTGAGTGCTTCAAGGTTCGAAAACTGTCCAGCTTTGTAGCGCTGGCAGCTTCAGTAGAGAGGCCACTGGGCACATGAACGTCTACTGCACAGCACTGGAGCCCTTCATTGTTCACGGCAGGACCAAGTCAGTGCAAAAGTTTGTGGAGCGAAATTCGAGTATCAACATTTTTGAACAGTTCAGTACTCATCGACTATGCATTCGACTAAGCAACTTCGAGCATGTGTAGAAAATGTACTGCAACGAACAACAAACATCGGTTGCAGTTGAAGTATTCAATCGCCTCTGGTGGTCCAACCTTTGCACTGCCAGGGGCATCCTGCTCTCCGCTCTCAGGTTTCTACAAAAATTACCTCCTGGCGTTAGGAAATTTTATTGAATTTTTGTCGTACAAAACACATGTAAAATTGCTATCACCTGTTTGGAGAAATACAGTGAAACACGGCTCTGGGAGCTTATGGGCCCTCTGTTATAGAAATGCTTTACAGAACTTTGCCGCAGTTTGATGAGAGGAAAGGAGACTAAAACATCATGAGAACGGAGAAGAGGAAGAGAGGAGGAGAGGAAAAGGAAGAACAATGGCAGATATTCAAGATATTTCAAGATGAGATAAGAGCGGAACTTCAGTCGAAGCAAGACTTACCTTCAAGGGGACTGGACTACAGTTTGAAGAAAATGCTGGCAGCACTAGCACCACATAGGCCTGTATTTATGTTGATGGCCGGCGGATTCTGAAGACTGGAGTCTTCTCTTCAGCTTTCAGGATCCCTCGGAAGGAAATGGACTCTGAGGCAAGGACACCATGCAGATCTCGTGGATGTGTCGAGTCTCAACAGACCCGCCCAGGTCTTATCCAGCATCCTGCAATCCTATGCGCTTCCTTTGGAAGAAGAGGAGCAGGCTCTGAACTATCTTTTGCGTGCTTGGCTTTCTGTTGGCTCAGAAACCTGGTTGGACGATAAAAAAACATATGTATATGATTCCAAATTCATGGCAGTCATGGCACTTGTTTCCTCGAAGTTGTGCTTACAAGGCATCCCATCAAGCCAGCAAGGATGGTAAGGACGGTTTGTTCCTGAGATGCTCGATTCATTTGGCTTCTCACGACGTTTCAAAAGGTCTTTCCTCAGCATTGCCTCGAGGTTCCAATGTTCTGTTCAGAGATCTGGATCATTGCCCCACCTTGTTTCCTGTGGCAAGAAGGAGTGGATTGCATGCTGCCTTATCATTGAAGTTGACATCTAAAGCTGCTGCCAGAATCGTTGTCCACTCTCGCACCTATCATTGGTGGCTTGCATTGAAGTATTTCACACTCCTGGTAGGCTTCAACAGCTTGTGCTTTGTGTGGATGTGTCGAGATTGGTGTGAGCCTTTGTCCGAGTCGAGCAAACCGCACATTCAAAGAGTTTCTGGGCATTTTCGACCGAATTTGGGAAGGTAAAGAACGGTAATTGGAGGAAGGATCACCCACCTCCTTTCAATCAACCTTGTACTGTACTGATTATACTTGAACTCAAAAATATCTTTGAGATTGAAACAGGGAACAGTCAGACTTTCTGAGAAGCATTGCCAGCCCGACCCACTTTGAATCCGTTGCAAAAAGGACCTAAATCTGGCGATCCGCTTGTTCACGCAACACAGGCCGGGTGCCGCTGTTTTGAAGGAACGTTGTGGGGACCGACACCTCCAGTTTCTTGTTTGAACAGGTTGTGGACAGCACTGGTGACTTGCCTGCAGACAGAAAGTGCAAAGTGATTGAGCCTTGATAGAGCCCATCATCCACAGCCTGCGCAACACGGGAATGTGCTCCAAGGTGCATGTCTATTGCGCACTTGGGGACTTTGTTTCTCCTCTGGAGCTTCTGGTGAATCCCTCAGACCTGCGAGATTGTCAGATTTTGCATTTTTTGGAATAGTGCATAGATGTATAGCCTGTATAGCAGTCTTACAACATCTTACAATGGAGTGCCTGGATCCATTTTGGAATCACTTCAAGTTGGGTGACTTGGACTAAGACTTCGTTGTAGCTGGGTCACAGGTAGGTCATACCATGCTGGACCACTCAGCCAGCTGAGGTGGGTGAATGCACTCAGCTGGCAAAGCGTTGCTCCACAGGAGATCTACCTGAAGAGGCTACCGAGCACGATGCATGGCGCAGACTTCTGGATGAATTCCAAAGCATATTATGCAATTTGGTGAGACTGCACTAATTATGTACATGTGACATGTGTATGTACATATATATATATATATAAATATGTATATTAACTAATGCCATTGAAGACGCATCGATTTGTACTCTGTATATCTGCATCGACAAATGTTGATGCGCTGTGCTTCTAGCTCCAGGCGCCACTGCTTCAGTGCCTGCTGGTTCGGAAGCCCCTTGGTTGACATTTTTGTATAGCAAAGTGCGACCAAAGTCGGTGACCATTCGGTGACCATGTGGAAGTTGAGGGCTGTGTTTGTTTTCAACTTGGCACTGAAGCGCCTGTGGAGTGTTTGAAGAGACCTTGGGGCACCAATGCTAAGCCCTGTGGCGGCTGTTGATTGAGTATGGCCTTGAGGCTGTTCTTTTTCATCTACCGATGCTTTGAGCTCAGAGCTTTTCCCTTGGAACCCAAGGCAGGGCTCGGTGTGCCGAAAAGCATCCCTTCTCCTATGCCTTCCTATGCCTTCCTATGCCTTCCTATGCCTTCCTATGCCTTCCTGCATTCTGAATTGCAATCTGATAATAGCAGTACAGAAGGAAGCTTAAGCTGATGCTTGCGCTGCATCAATTCTGAGTGTGCAGAACAATTCACCTTTTTTGCCTTCACGCCCCCTTTCGCAAGTTCAAGCAAACATGCCTGTATAGAGGTCCAAGCAAGCGTTAGTTTGCCATGCGACAAAACTCCCTCAAGACAGTTCCACCACTTCTTTACCCAAAACATCCTTAGGATCCCGCAGTGCAGCTTGGCAGCTTGGCAGCTTGCCGCTGTGTAGGATGCTTTGGGATTGGTGCAACCCGGTCCCAATGCCATCGTCGATTTGTTGAGCCCCCAGAGCTGTGGCTTCGCGGCCGTGGGTTGTCGTCGCACGTCGACTTCTCCGAGGCTTGACTCGATTTTCAAGACGCAGGACCCATCCAAGGTGAGATCCCTTGACTTGGCTCCCATTTTCACCCCATTTTGTCAGCTTTGTTTTTAGGAAACCATCCGGACAAAAACACATCAAAAGTATCATTTATCATCATGTGATTCATCATTTTGTTCAGCATTTGATGCATTTGATTCATCATGTGATCACAAATAATCATTCCATGTCCACGTTTTAGGGTGACGGCTCAGCCTCAAGCCTCACGAGTCCGGGCAGGCTCCACCTATGTTTCTTCGGCTGCCAGGGACTCGTTGAAGGAACCCGTTTTGAGAGTTAGCTTTGCTGATCCCAAGCCTATGTGGGTGTTTCTCAAATTGAGGGTACCGACTAATCATCCATTATTAACATTTATTAATCATTTATACTAGTAAACCAACCAATTTGGGGGTTCCCTGTTTTGAGAAACTACCATGTTGTTTGTCCTTTTTGGGACAAAGAAGACATGTACTGCCCCGTGATGGTACAGTGACCGTGGCTGTGAAAAAGACACTTGCACCCAAATGGTCACTTTACCCAACAGCTTTTCATGTATTCTGACATTCTGACACATGTTATCATTTTTAGGGGCGTACAATCTGGTATATCACCCGATTTTTCCAGAAATGCTCTGACATTTCTTCTGACAGCTGTTTTGTGGTCCATTCTTTCACAGCGGTTTGGGTTGTTCGCAACATCCTTCTGCTGGACTGGATAGGTCCTGTGACGACCATCCTGTCGTTCCATGTGGGTCAAGGTTGTGTGCGCAAAATGCTGTGGGACGACCGGCTGGAGGTCTAGTGTGAAACGTCCTGTTTGGATCGTATGCTGAGGAGTGTGGAGGAAGATGACAATGATGACTATGATGATGTCAGCAAGGAGAGGAGGAAAGAGGAACAAGAAGTGTAGGGGAGAAGGATGAGGAGGATGCGTGACATGCAATCTGGAGTCCCTCACCTGACAAGAGGATATGAATTTCATTCAATTTCCACGTGGCTGCAATATGCTGCAATGATTTTCCGAACGCTTTGAGGTTGCGGCTTTCTTCATTGGGGTTCTTCAACACCCTGTCAGCTCTCTTCACATCGCCTTCAGCAAGCAAAGCCCACAGAGTACACGATATGAAATGCGTAGCCTTTGTAAGTTCCAAAGCGAGGTCGTGCGATGCAAGACCAAGCTGCAGCGGGAAAGATTTCATGGTGGAAGGAGCAAGTCAGAGACACCTGCTCTGCTGATAATCTTTCAGAAAGAAGGTTTGAAAGGACTCTCATGGATGCTCATGGATGCTCATGGATGCTCATTGAAAAGGAACTGACTGCTGCATCTCGCTAGGAGACACAGCATGGCACCCTTCTGAAGGCTCTGTTTGAGCTTATTCAGTCGCTGGTCTCAGCCTGTTAGACTCATTGCTATTTGGTGGTTTTCCTTGGCACATGCTGCAGTGTAAGGTCGTCGTTGGAAGCTGCCAAGGTGCAGTGTTCGGAGGACTGCGCAGTGTGGCATACGTACTGAAAGTGCATTCTGCAAAGTCTTTGTTAGCCACACCTTCCCAGCAATCACACGAGACTAAACCTGGCAATTCGATGCAATTGCATGCAATCAATCTGCTCAAAGCCCTCGCCCTAATTGATTTGTATCCATCACCAAGGACCTCTTTTTAGTGACTGGTGCTTCTGCTCCGCTCAGCCGTCAGGAAGGGAATCCGCTTCCTGCACATGCCGAAAAAGAGTTCCTGTGGCATGCCCCTTAGAAGATCAACTCTGCGAGACAGGACTCTTGTTCAACTGTTGGGGTGAGAACAATCCAAGGCTCAACGTGACATGGGAAAAAATGTGCAATTTGTTTGATTACACAATTGTAATGTTTAGTTGTTTGGTCATTATATTTTCTTCACACATAGAATGGAAATCGAAGAGCACTTGGAGGAATTGCACACATCCCCAGGTTTGTTGCAAAAGCTCTCCCTCGGGCGAGGGCTCAGCTGCCTATCTCGAAAGTGATGCAGGCCATCTTCGGTGAAGTTGCGCTTGGTTGTGGTTGTAGTCGTTGTCCTTGTTGTTGTTGCTGTTACTAATCACTATTGATCACAATCATCAACCATCACTAAGGCTTATAAAATATTAACCACCAGCTGGTTGTTGTTGTTGTTGTTGTTGTTGTTGTTGTTGTTGTTGTTGTTGTTGTTGTTGTTGTGGTCGTCGTCGTCGTTGTGGTTGGTGGGGTGCCTTGTGCGACTTATGGAGTGGAGATAACTTCCTGGGCGCCAGGTTGTGGACCAGGTGCTCTCATGGCAAGGTCGACAGAGAAAGGTGGAGCAGCTTCTCATTGGCGTCCTCTCAACGCAGGACGCTTGGGATTGCCAAGTGGCTGTGGGTCAAAATTAACCAGCCATTAGCAGAGAATAGTAAGCAAAAATTTCATAGTGAAAACAATGGTTAAGGATAGGGGAACCAGGGGTAGAGGGTTTTGCACAGCCAAGTGCGGATCACAAATTGCTGGGGGACTCTGGTGGGTTCATCATTGATAACTATACCCTATCCTATGCTGTTGATTGTGATGTAATTCTATGAGTCAATTGACACTGAGCTACGCTGTACTTTGCCAGCACAAGTACAGAGCTGAATGCTTAATACTTACATAATTCCAATGCCTATGTAAAGATCACATATAAGAAAAAAGGGAAGCCACCTACTGACAAACAGCCAGAAGAGTCAAGAACCGAGGAGAGCTTCGATGATGAGCATTCTGCTACAGTCATCAGCAAGGCGGTGGCATTTCTGCAAGGAATGTGGGTGTGATGACGCTTCGGGGGTTTCGTAAAGGATCTGTCACAATCGGAGTGGGATTAGGCGGATATCAAGATATCATTACTTGGCGAAACGCTGCAGAGAATGAGGGCTCATTTGACATAGTTTCCGCCACACCCCAACAATCATGAAACTAGTTTTTGAGTGAATGACTACCACACTACTACTTTTTGAATCACACCTTTTCTGGACTGCCATAACCCGCTTTGATCCAGTGACATTGCCCTGCCAAATTATGAAGGCCATGAACGGCTTCTGGGGCTTGGCCTCGTGGCTGCATGAAAGGACGCTGACTTTGCTCAAACCCGTGATGTGAGTCTTTAGAAAGCGCAGGTACAAAAATAAGGACACGGTATGTTAGTAAAAAATTACATATGTTTGCATTGTGTAGTATTGTAACGTAATGTATTGTATTGTATTGTATTGGTATTGTATCGTGTTATATTGTAACGTAATGTATTGTATTGTATTGTATTGCAATGTATTGTATTGTAATGTAATGTAATGTATTGCATTGCATTGTATGGTATTGTATTGTATTGTATTTAATTGTATTGTAATGTAAGGTATTGTATTGTATTGTAATGTAATGTATTGCATTGCATTGCATTGTATGGTATTGTATTGTATTGAATTGTATTGTAATGTCAGGTATTGTATTGTATTGTAATGTATTGCAATGTAATGTATTGTATTGTATTGTATTGAATTGAATTGAATTGTATTGTAATGTAAGGTATTGTATTTGTATTTTATTGTAATGTAATGTAATGTGTTGCAATGTATTGTATTGTGTTGTATTGCATTGCATTGCATTGTATTGTATTGTATTGTATTGTATTGTATCGTGTTGTATTCTTTTGTATTGCATTGTATTGTATGGTATGGCATTGTAGCGTAGCGTAGCGGAGTGTAGCGTAGCGTATGTATAGCATGGTATTGTATAGCATGGTATGGTATATATTTTGTTTTTTGCAAAAAAAATGTGTGTTTCGAGTAAGACATGAGGCACCTCTAACAATCCAGAGATGATCACAGGAAACCCACTAGGTTTGAGGTTGCGGCCCCAGTAGGCCAGCCAAGATGAGCGACTGAGTTTTTCTCTTGAAGCGAATCATTTTAGAAGTCCAATTTTGGCACCCGTTTTGGCCTACATGGATATTACTGCAGAGCTGGGGAGAATCCACGAGTTGGAAGCGACTACAACAAATCTTCGGATGGACTTCTAATATCCATTTGCAGGTCCCAGGTCTTTTTACCAGCCATTCGTTCATGCACTTGTGCCCAGCTTCAGAAGGAGTGGCGAATATGGGAAAGCTTTGGACTGCAGGCTGCAGGCCGTGCATTCTTGTCACCGTGAGCCTTCCTATTGGAAAAGGTTAACACAGCTGTCCGAGTTCTCTAGTGGCTGCAGTGATCGTAGGATCCCGAGCTCCGGGAGCAAATCTTCGAGTACATCATTGCCAAATTGGCACAGGTGCAATGGGTCCCCCTTGGCTCCTTCTTGGCTCCCTTGTTGGCTCCTTGATGCTTCTTGGGCCGTGAAAAGTTTGGCTATAAAAGCAGTGCCGCTTCGAAGGAATTGAATCCGGCCCTCGTGGAAGCAACTCTGCAGAGACTACAGGCCTTGCCAAGTGTGGTGTTTCTTTGGCGTTAGGACCTTGTTGTTCACTGTTGACGGTGGAGCCAACCAGAAGTGGAGGATTTTTTGTGAAAGGAACAACACTGTCATTGACAGGCCTTGGTGGAGGTTGACAACGAACTCTGCTCTCTCATGTTGTGTGAACAGTTTGCCAATGTGCCTGATCACTCAACAGTGTTCCTTGGCGCTAGAAATTGTCGAGCTTACAAACAAATGCTCTACTTGGCTGGTTTTCAGTTCTTGGCCGCCTGAAACTGAGGCTTGAAAGCTTAAAACCTTATCCTCAGATGGAGATGAGATACTTGGAGGCCCTGTCCTCTCAAGAGTTTGGAATCCGGTGTCAGCTCATGCAGTCAGGTGGACAAGTCGCATCAGTTTTTTGGGAAGCGCTTCAGATCTCTAGCATCAATGTTTGATCTTATTTGTGTTTGCCAAGTTAAGATGTTGTCATAGATGTTCTAGTATTTGTGATGTTTTTTCGAGCTTCATTGTGGCTTCGATCTCTTGTTTTTCTTTGTGATGTTGTGAATGTTGCGTTTGTTTCTATTTGCTGGCTGGCTCGCTGGTCGGTCGGTTTGTTGCTTGGTTCATTGGTTCATTTGTTCTGGACCAAGGTGCATTCTTTTGCAGTCTTCCCTGCATAGGACTTGTAGATTGAAAGAGAATATGCGACTTGCGACTAGTACTCTTGATGTCGCAAAACCTCCAGATGGGAGCGCAGGGCAAACATGGATTGTACACGAGCGCTAGCAGGTCATGTCGGGTACCTTTTCTGGTAAAGGAGGTGGTTGATGGATCTTTATGGCGGAACATGGATGAATCTGGCATCTGTTGGATCTGGGTGGACGCGGTGGATACGAACACATGTGGCTGTGTGTCAATACTGTACCCTGTAGCTTTGGTGAACATCCCTAAATGACCTAAATTTTGTTGGGATGTTCACCTACTGTACCCATTTTTAAAGGGTTGATTTGGACCCACAACGATGCAAATGACATGTAGCTCTTTCGAGAAAGAATTAACTATAGGTGTTCAATAATTAGTCATCATTATAGCTGAACTAAACAAAGTGATGATTATTATCAAGATAGTTGACTGTCAACCACTAGTCATATGGAGTTCAGCCAACCAGTGACGGCTGTTGTCGGGTACCAGTGGCCCTGTAGGCCCTGCTCCTCCGATGGGCGGGTGCAGCTGACCGACAGGCAAGGCTCAAGCTGTGGCAATTTTTGGTAGTCAAACAGCATTTCAGTTATTTTGTGTAGTTTGCAAAAACAACATATATGTAATGTATGTAATGTATGTAATGTATGTAATGTATGTAATGTATGTAATGTATGTAATGTATGTAATGTATGTAATGTATGTAATGTATGTAATGTATGTAATGTATGTAATGTATGTAATGTATGTAATGTATGTAATGTATGTAATGTATGTAATGTATGTAATGTATGTAATGTATGTAATGTATGTAATGTATGTAATGTATGTAATGTATGGAATGTATGGAATGTATG
>VSDK01017892.1:28761-53283 GCA_009767595.1 Symbiodinium kawagutii | reverse complement strand
TCATCATCATCATCATCATCATCATCATCATCATCATCATCATCATCATCATCATCATCATCATCATCATCATCATCATCATCATCATCAGCACCATCATCATCATCATCATCATCATCATCATCATCATCATCATCATCATCATCATCATCATCATCATCATCATCATCATCATAATGTAATAGCCAAGTAATTGTCACAGCCAAGCAAATGTCACAGCCAAGCAAATGTCACAGCCAAGTAAGTGTAACAGCCAAGAAAGTGTCACAGCCAAGCAAGTGTCACAGCCTAGCAAGTAAGTGCAACCGCCAAATGACTTTGGTTGCGCTTCTTTTCCCTCGCGGCACGGCAGTGGGTCAGGGAGGACAACACAGCTCTGGCTGCGACAAGCTTTCATTCGGTGCAGTTTAGTGCAATGCGTGGTATATGAACAGCCAAAGGCGAGATGTAAACGCAGGACCTGAACAGCCAAAGGCGGGATGTAAACAGCCAAATGCGGGATGTAAACAACCAAAGGTGGATGTAAACAGCCCAAGGCGGGATGTACGCAGCCAGTGTAGGAGGGGGAGGGTGGGAGTGTAGGCGGGTAGGAGACCGGGAGGGTAGGGAGGAAGGAGGGTAGCACGGTAGGAAAATACGGATGGTAGGAGGGTAGGAGATTGGGTGGGTGGGAGGGGGAGGGTTCAAATATCATGTATTTGACAAATCAAATAGAAATGACAGAACATCAGAGATAATTTTATAGCGCGATATTGCGGCAGAAGACATTTTTCACCTCGCCTTTTGTTCAGGAGGAAAGGTCTTTGGGCGGGGGTAGTATCTGAGTTTGGAGGGATGAAAAAGAGGTTTTACATCATGGAACATGCACATTCGAAGCCCCAACCTTGATGAGGCTGTGGGGATGACTTTTTTTGGCATTTATGCATTTGGTTTTTTTGCAATCGAAGAACGTGCTCTTTTGTAATTAGGACTTTTTCTTTTTTCCCAATCAATGTAAAAAAAACTCTTTTTGCTGACAGTGGGTTTTGGATGGTGAGGAGGGACGCTGACTTCAGTTCCATCCCTTCAAGTCTTGTGCTGTTGGGAATTTACAATCGACTTTGCGTCCCATCCTCTGCACCACTTGAGGTCGAAAAGCTGGACTGAGTCTGGCCTTGCGGGAGCTGGCGGTAAAGGCCATTCGTTGTTGGAAAGAAGTCTCACTTGCAAAAATGTTGTGATCATTCACAACATGGTAGCCATAGGTTTCACCAGATCCTTTGGCCTTCTGGGGTACCGCCTCCTTGACAGGCCATGGCAGGTGTTCTTGCATATCTGTGGGGTTCCTCAGAGCTCAGCATGCGCAGCTTGCGCAGCTTGTACTTCGTTGGTTTCGGACGAGTTGTGGCGAATCCAGGTCGCTGCCGCGGTGTCTGAAATGGATTTGTGCCGAATTCGGTCAATCCACTTTGGGCATTTGGAAGGAGCCGTGGTGGACGGCCTTGGGCACTGCACTTCTACTGACGAAGTCCCCACAACTGCACTGGTTTTGCGCAGTGGGAAGAGCGCAGCCGTCGTTTTTTTTCCGAATCTTTGAATTACAAAATGAAAAATCTGACGGTTCAATGCCCCCATCTCCTTGCTGATACCTTTCCCTGGTGTACCATCATCACTGTAACCATCATTGATATTTATTGTCGGTTACTATAGTTATATGGGTGTTTCTGAAAATAGGGGACGGCCCAGTTATCATATTTTTTTCCAATGATGAAATAACCATAGCTCTGGGGTTCCCTATGGCTCGAGAAACCACCATATGTCACTGTGATACTTATATGTTTGTTGTTATTTACTATTGCTGCAACTATTGTGATTTATTGTTGCTTGTGAAATGTTATTACCCACCTTTAAATTCGTGTATTATTGGTCGTTATCTGTTATCTATTGTTATTGGTTATTATCCTTCGACTATGGATTCTTACCCTCCTTCAAAAAAATGGTCCAGTTGATATTACTGTTGATATCATTGTTGGTACTATTGTTATTATCTCCCTAAAAATGATGGTGATTGGTTGTTATCATCCTTATAGTTGTATGTTCATTATTACTGTGATTTATTGTTGGTTGTGATATGTTATTATCTCCCCACAAATTGAAGGGCATTGGTTGCTATTGGCTATTCATGGTTATTGGTTATTATCCAAAAACAGGTTGTAAATACCACCGAAATAACCATATTTATTTGTCATTGGTGTTTTGTTTTAGGCAAGTAATCATACTGGACCTAAAGTTATTGGTTATTGGTTATTTATTAGTTATTGCGATTGGCTATTTATTGGTTATTTACTGTTATAATTGCTATTGGTTATTTGTTGTTGTTATTACTTACCTAAAAATTGATTGATGGTCCAGTATGGATCTCCGAATGCCAGGAGCCGCTGCAGAGCATGCTGTCGGGCCTGGGTTTTCAGCAAGGACTTCTGCAGGCAGCTGCATCGGTCGCTGCCCAGGCAGGGGATGACTTGCGGGGACCGATTCGGATCTTGGGGAATCAGTTGCTGATTCAAATGTTTCAAGATTTGCTTCTGGCATCACACTCACTGATTCAAATAATTCTAGATTTTGTGCTGGCGTGGTCCATGTATGTCTCATGCTGGGTGAAAGTCACAATGCTCTTTTGGCAAAGCAGCGATAACACTTCGCATGGAAAACTCTGCACGCGTGGGTGGACTCTCCTGACACCCAAAATTGGAAGCCATCCCCATGAAGGACGTCATGAAACCCTTCGCGGTGCTGAAGATGTGCGGAAGTCGTGGGGCCTTGGTTTCACCAAGGACAGACTCCCAGATGTGCAGATCAAAATCTTTTACACTTCTGAAGATGGACACAACACTTCAAGATTTTGATCTGCACTTGATCTATCTTCAAGATGTTTTCAAGATGTGAAGATTGCAAAAGATCATGTCTTGAAGATAGAAATACTTTTGATTATAAAACTTTTGATTATCCTCTTTTGAAGATTACACAACTGCTGGCAGGAATGCTGCGGTGAACGCCAGAAGCCTGGAATGTTGAAACTGAAGTTGTGTCAGCTTTGTTCTAGCTGTGCGGAATGCGCATCTGGCTTCTCCAGGCTGGTTTGGTGAAGGTTCCATTGGTGTCTCCCACCAAGGCAAGGAAACTTGTTCGTTGTGTCTCAATAGCTCTTGTTACAATGACTCGTGAGGCCCGCAAGGGCGGCTTCTCTGCGAGGCGAGGATTGTGTTCCTAAGTCTATGGTAGCATGCAGAGAATGATCCAACGTCCAGGATTGCGGCTGACGTCCGGAAAGTACAAACAGCTTCCGCAACGAGAAAAGTGCAGGGTCTATGGTAGCAAAGGAACATAGGTTAGCTTTTACCAGATGAAGTGCTTGCTTAAACGGCATTTTCACTCGCTTTTGACGCAGCTTGCAACAGTGTTGGATTGTGGTCCTTGAGCCTTGGAATGCCTTGGAATGCCTTGGAATGCCTTGGAATGCCTTGGAATGCCGGAAAGCGTTGTCAGCTCAAACTTCTCCGGAGATTCAGACATGGCAGCTGGTTAACTGGAGGCAAGACCTATGACCTCGGGATTGTTAGTTGCCATTTGGGAAGCTGGGTCTCTTGAACAGATTTGGTGCTTGAGACCCACGGGTTTGACAATTTCGGGATGCTTGAACATGCACAGGGGTGGAAATGGCAGGGCGTTGGGGTTCAACACGGGCCCAGCATGGGCTCAAAACAGCAATCCGGCTTCTGTCGGGTAAAACTCGCTGGCATTTCTCCCTTACATGCTCCTAGGTATCAACACATGGTGGTTTCTCAAAATAGAGGACCCCTCCAGTGATCATCCTTTATTAACCATTTAATCCATTTCTAGGTAACGAACCATCCAAAACTTTGGGGTTTCCTATGGATTAAGAACCCTCCACATGTAGAGTCACAAGGTCCATGACAATTCTTCCAGGTCCATGAGCAAAGTGAGCACGATGCTTGGTGATGGGAGTTGAGGTGACGTGTTTTCTCGGTGCAGTTGAGGTGCAAACCTGTGGCATCCCTTGCTGTCAGCGAAACGCATCTCAGGTGGAAGTGCAAATTAATGGCCTCTGAGGATCCGTTGGTCCCTCAGATTTCCACAGGAACTTCTCACAGGAATGAAAAAGACTTTGAATCAACATATGGGTATGATATATGGTGATATATATATATATGATTATATGGATATTTTTCTTTCCTTATCTGATTATTGATTTCATCCACATTTGTTTTCTCAGTTTCTCTCTTTGTATCTCTCTGTTCCTTTCTTTATCTCTCCCTCTCTCTCTCTCTTTTTTTTGCTCTCTCTCTCTCTCTCTGTGCAACACAGTTGTATACAGACCCGTCACAGATCCGTTCATGACAGAGCTGAACGAGCTGAGGCATGAAGAAAGTATCAAGGTTTGCTGCAGGCCAGATTTGCTTCGCCACAGGATGCCACTGGTCGCGAACTTCCAATGTTGCCTCACATGCAGTACCTGGCAGTGCGCTGTTCAGCGGACTGGTGACTTGATCATCAACTGATGCATGATGGAAATCCCAAGACTTGCCAATAAGGGGCCTTGGCTAATCTTCCAAAACTCAGCAAGGTCCCAAGCCTCTTTCTTAGTTGTGGAGAACTGTTGTTGTGAGCTATCAACCCACAACACTTTCATTGTATTCCCTACACACTATAGTGATTGGAAACTTCTTGTGGGTTGCCCATCCACCAATCGCACCAAAGATTTCTCTTCACTCGAGGCTGTGAACACCTGCGCTGAACTTGGCGTCAGGTTCCGACCGCAAAACCAGTTGGAGAAGGAGCAGTCGGGCAAGATCTGCATTACACTCGGTGATGATATCACTTCAGTGTGACCCTGGTGGGAGCAGTGGTAGCATCACCCTTCCTACATTGGTCAGGTTTCAGGGGACGATCATCTCTAATTGGGGCGAACCCGTGAACGGTGGACAGAAACGCAGCTGTGAGGGAACTGCAGAAATTTGTATGAAAAAAATGCGACTTGAGCGTTGATGTCTGAGAGCAACGAGTACTTGGCACATCAATCTGCTTTGTTTCAGATGTTTCGGATTGAGCGCACAGCACAGGCAGGTGAATATCTAATGCGCTTTGCATATCCAGTCTATACCTAATGTAATGCACTATAAACTATCATACACGATAATACATGTGTTACATGTCCAATACGTATTTGCATTTACACATTCATAGATGTAATTACATGCACATATGCATGCGTACAAGGATTGATAGATGAATTATTTGTATGAACAGTCTTGTCAAGCTGAATGCTGCATGCTCCTCAGCTGTGATTCCTTTCAGTACAGTGACGTATCCGTTGTTTCACCTGAAGAGCCTTCGGCAGTGTCTTCGGGTGGCAATGTCAAAACTTACCCGGGAACAAACAGATGACATTGGCGGTTTTGGCACTTCGTCTTTCAGCTTGGAGGTGAGAAGCTTTACTTGGAAAGGCAAACCAGTCCAGTATAATTTGCATGCGATACACTGGCCGGTTGCCGAGTTTGATTTAAGATGTTCCTGCTGTCCTGTTTTGGAAACACGCCAGCTTTAATCAGCAGGGACACCAAGGTGGATGTCAAAAGCGCCATGCTCAACTGTCACAAGTTTTCTCAAAGTTAGGCCAGATGCAGAAATCTATTCAGAAATTCATGCAGAAATTCGGAAAAATCGCTGGCGACAAGCTGTGATGATGATGACCAGACTGAAGCACCAGGGTGCGCAAGTGCGCGGACGATCTGTTTTGAGTGCGGCTGCGAAAGGTGCTTGCTGGACGTTGGTGCTGGAAGTGCTTCAGAGCATGCTATACCAAGGTCAATCCTGTGCTCCTGCGAGCGTGTGTGAGGTCACAAATGCATGTGGCAGAGGGAGTTGGCAGGGTGCTGTGCAGATGCTGCAAGAGATGAAGAAACATCACGTGGAACTCACAGTGGAGAGCTTTGGTGCGGTGTCCAGCAGTTGTGAGAAGGCCATCCGCAAGGCTGACAGCAAGGCGTGCTGGAGATTCTCTTTGCACTGCTTGAAGGCTGTCGCATCCAAATCGTTGAGAGCTTCCGTCATTTCCTTCAACAGTGTCATGGCGACGTTGGGCCAAGTTTTTCAGTGGGACCACAGCTGTACGCTTCTTTGTAGGTTGAGGCAGTCGGAACTGGAGCCGGATGACTTCAGCATCAACACCTTGGCGACTGCATGTGAAAAGAAGTTCCGCTGGGAAGCAGCAGTGGCAACTCTGAAGATGTGCTCGATTCAAGACATAGAGGTTGATGTGATTGGAACCAATGCAGTGATCAGTTCCTGTGGAAAAAATGGCCTGTGGCAGGAGGCCTCTACGATATTGATGGACTTGCATGCTGCGGGAATGCGAGCTCAACCAATTTCTTTCGCAGCTACTGCGAGTGCTTGCGAAAAGGCTAACTTGTGGATTCACCCTCTGCAATTGTTGCGACTCGCCCAGTTTACGAACCCTACGCTTTCTGGTCCTGTGCTCTACGGAGTTGCTTTGGATGCGCTGGAACATCATAGATTTTGGCAAAAAGCACTGATTCTGTTCAGACTCCTCGGAGAAGTGAGATCCAGTAATCCACTGGAGATGGATCCGATTGCAGTGTCTGCTGTTGTGTCAGCCTGCAAAGATACCTGGAGGCAAACTCTATCTTTGACCGCTAAGATGCAGCATTTTTCTGCTGCAATGAGCATAGAAGCCTGGAATGCTTGTATACATTCTTGCGCGGGGCATGTTCCCATCCAGAAATTATTGGATTGGATGCAGGCCTCCCAGTTTGAACCAGACTTACTATCATATACAGCCCTAGAGCAGCCAGGGCATCTGATTGCTGACACACAATCTAGCGAGCTCCTCTTCAAGGTAAGATCAGAAGCTGTTGCTGCCTTGCGCAGACTGCTTTCGAGTCAGTTTGCAAAAAGAGTCTCTGTTTGATTCCTGTAAGGTTTTTGCAGTGTTTCTGCCACAGGTCCAATTGGGAGAACACGACCTGTCTCAGAATTCGCATTTTTTGTCAAAGCCCCAAGCGTCAGAGGTACGTGCCCAACATTGACACCAACTTCGTCTATGACCGTGTTTTTGGATCTGAATCCACTCAAAAAGAGGCGTTGTGATATTATCATTTGAACAGCTGCAGACTCCAAATTTGCTGCAGACTCCAAATTTGCTCCACACACCACTCTATTCTCATTTTAGCAGCTGCAGACTCCAAAATTGCTGGTGATGCAATCCATAAAATCCACGGAACCTTTGGCTTGCAGGTCTATGACTACGCTGCAAAGCCGATCATCAACGGTGTGTTAGAAGCTGGGTTTGTATGATCACTTGATCAGGAGAAGTCTGCCTTTGAAGCTTTTAGCATCCAAAATGAATGCATTTGGTTGACATTTCCTTTCTCAGGTTGAGGGGCTTCAATGGCACAGTATTCGCCTATGGTCAGAAACTGAGTGCATTTGCAGCCTGCGGGAGTTTTCGGTGCTTGGTGCACGTGTAGCTCAGGCCAGACCTCATCAGGCAAGACACACACCATGGAGGTGCTCGAAGTTCAGCTCGTTTCAGGGGCTTGGAGCGAGTCTGGAAGCCACTGGAAGCCACTTGATGCTTGCAGGGACCTGACATCGAAGATGAGGTCCAGATGGGTGTCATCCCGAGGCTCCTCGCCTTTTTCCTTAGTGTTTTCCTGTATTTCTTGTAAGGCAAAATAATGATAAAGTATGTTTTAGTATAGTTATATGTCAGCATATTTTTGGCAGAGTTGTATATTCCGATTTTGGAAACTTTCAGCGTTTCCTGAACATTTCTCCCAGCGTCAGGATGGTTTGGTCCATCTTTGATGGCATTGATCACGCCGTGGTCTTAGAGTCTGGGAACATCTGGCAACATCTGACACAGTCTCACAAGGTTTTGCTGCAGTGTACTTGCACTGAGGCAGCTGACTACATCGAGTTTGTGGTGAAAGTTGCCATTGTCGAAATCTACAATGAACGCATGCCTGCCGTGAATTGCTGCTTTGGGACACGTGTTTCCAGATTCGTAGCGAATTTCCTCGTACCCCTCCCATGTTTGTTCCAGGCATCCGTGACCTTCTTGATCCCAAGAAGGACAACTTGAAAATCCACGAGGACAAGGTGCTGCTTAGAAAGGGCTGGCAATTCTCGGCAATTCTCGTCGCAGCTACGTAGCACTGCAGGCCAGAGGTGTGTTCATCGGAGAGGTCACTGAGACGTACGTAGGGCTTGGCACCAAGAAGATGTGAACGACATAGCCTATTTTCCATGTGCACTAGAAGCAATCCCCTTCATGAAGCTTCGGGTTTTGTTCATGCATTTTTATGTCAAGTGAGGTCGGAGCAAGAGATTTTCGACATGATGTCCCTGGCTGAAACGAACACTTTGTGTTCTAAAATGTATTCAACTCCAAAGTCATTTTGCTTTAGAGATCTCTTGACAGCTTGATGTTTTTATATTGCTCCAGCTTTAGGAAAGTGGGAAAGTACAATCGCTCCGTGGCGGAGACCAACTTGAACGAGCATTCGTCGAGGCAAGGGGAGGAGAGGTCTCAAAGGTAGAGAGGCCACAGAGCTGAGAGAGGATGGAGAGGTCCCAATTTCTGAATTTGCAAAGGGCTTTTTTCTCCATCTTTGTGCCTGAAAGGTCGCATCTCATCTTTATGCTCACAATCGAGCAGAAGAATCTGCACGATCGTTCTCTCAAGGTGCCATGTCAAAGCATGTCAAAGCATGTCAAAGTTCCAAAATGCTGGCTATACTAAGCGATTTGTGCTTAGGAACTTTGTGGTTTAGGTTAGGGTCTTTGAGTTTCGGGCTGTTATTTTGCTGTTGAGAGAAGGACTAGTATTTTCCATGCCCCGGATGCAAAGAGTAACCTATGTATAGACTCATAGAACCCTGCAAATACCACACTTTCATGTACTTGGTTCAACAACATCTGATGGGTTCCGGGCAAAGGGCACAGGCTGAAGTCATCCAGACACAGCAATATGCAGTGCTTAAACATCTTTCAACAGGCTCGGCGACAACGGTGTGTGTCAACAGGTGGGCAAACTGCACTTGGTGGATCTTGCGGGCAGCGAGAAGGCGGGACCGAGCTCGAAGAGCTGAGGGAACTTTGTTGGAGAAGCCCCAAGACTTTCAATGAGAAGCTCTCGATGAAATCAGATCTTCATTTTACAAAATAGATTTAGAAAAATAAACAATATTTAAAGCATGTATCTGATATATATATATATATTTACAGTATATAATATATCTATTAACTTAAGTTATGAACATAAATCATAAAGCAGAAACATTCATTCAGCATTTTCCCATGTTCCTCACGAGTCCAGATGCAAGAATTCTGCGTCCCATGCCACCTGCATCGCCAGGTTGGGAAGACAGGAGCAACTGGTGAACGATTAGATGAGGCCAGAAGCGACAGGGGTCTTTCCCATTTACAGCGAATGTGTGTTCTGTAGACATCTAGAACCTATATTAGGTGGTTTCTCAAAATTGGGCTACCCCCATATCATCCAATATTAATCATTTATAGTCGTACCATTAGAACCCCCTGCATCAGGAATGAAGATATCAATCTCAGAGATAGCCACAGCTGCTGCTTCCAACAGTTGCTATGACCGGCCGCAATGGTGCGATCTTTGTCAAAGAAGTTCACACAATTTGTCCATGGCTAGGCGAAGAATATCAATCGTTCGCTGTCTGCTTTGGGCAATGTTTCAGCCTGAAACTGCAACGTGCTTTTAGATAGAGTTGCTATGTCCTTGCAGTGTATTGGGATGCTTTTCCAAGGTCATTAATGCTTTGACTGATCGCAAGTCCACCCACGTACCATACCGGGACTCAAAACTTTCAAGAGTCCAATCCTCAGAGTTTCAGGCCAAAAAGTTGATGCTGGTCCTGTTCGCAAGATTTCGAAGTTCGTCACTGCAGGAATCTGTGATGCATGCGATGTTTTGAGGTCCTTCAGGAATCCTTGGGTGGGAATGCAAAGACCTCGCTTATCATCACATGCTCTCCATCGTATTTCAACGAGCAGGACTGCTTTCTTCAGCTTGCTTCCTGGTAAGTTACCCTTGGTTTGAACATGTAGTACAGGTAGTACACTTCAACAGGAGACTATCAGCACTCTTCGTTTTGGCCAGAGAGCTACTTGGCAACGGATAGACATCCTCACAAATATTGATAAGGCTTCCAATCCGCCTTTCTTTTGCACAGTTTTGCGCCAGCGTGGCAGATGGAATTTCCAAGGCCAAAATGATCAAAAACGTGGTCAAAGTCAACCATGAGCGATCCGTTGAGGCCGAAATCTGCAAAGGAATTAGCACATTTTTTTGATTTATCCCGGGCTGTCTCACATTAGAGGCCCTGGTTGCTTGCCATGGCATTTAGAGAGAAATGGGAACTTGGGAACTTGGCGTCGAATCTGTGACAGGAATTGAAGATGCTGTTGCAACGGCGGGACCAGGCCTGGCAGAAATCATCATGGCACACGGCCTGGCACAGCTGCAGAACTGCAGGTAGTCGCAGATTTGCGACAGAGAGTCTCGCTGTTTGGATCCGAGTTGGAGAATGTCTAGTTGTATGGCTTGGGAGCCACCAGAGCTGAGGATGGAGCAGCTGCTTCGTTCCAACGGAATTCCAGTCCCGGAGGTGAGTTTCGATAGCTGAAAGCCAGCCATTTCAATCTCTGGGTCCTCAGCGAAGCGCAGGCGAAAGAAGGGCTTTCCCCTCCGTTGCCGGGAACTGCATCTGCTTCGCCCGCACCTGTCGACGAAGCAGAAAAGACGGAATTGGAGGAACAACTTCAGGACCGGCGGAAACTCACCATGAGTCTGGCCATGTTGCCGTAGCATGGCTGCATTGGTCATCTTGCCTTGAAGGGCTGAAGTTAGAGTTGTGTAGATGCTGAAATTTCCCGCAGGAGCTAAGATGTAAGTTGAAGGAGAAGTCGGATCAGTTCTGCGAGGCATGGCTTGGGATTTGCACAATTCGAAATCGCCGATTTCATGTTCGTGATCCAAATGTGGTACGATCATCTCGCAAGTTTACAAACAGTTTGCATTGTTTGCATGGCAGTTTTCATGACAGTTGAGCGAAACTTCGGACTGAAAAGGCAGCTTACGCGACAGTTTGCATGGCAGTTTGCATGGTAGTTGGCTACGCGAATGCCATCAGTGGTTACGCTAGGCGAGCAAAGAAAAGGACGACCTCTTGTCGCAAAAGCCTTGGAAAACCAACAGGACCGGTGCATGGAGTCTTTATCAATTTGCGTGCAAGGCAGTTGCAAGTGGCACAAAACGAACAACGCCGCTTGTCGATGGAAGCTATGAATGTCCAGATCTCAGCGGAGAACATAGGCTATGTTGATGGCTATTAGCCCATGTATTGACTGTATTCAGTTCGTTCGGTCAACGCAGACTTGTTGCAATTTCAGCTTGATCTGCGGCCTTGAGCTGTCTTCACATCCAAAGGCCAAGCAGGAGTTCGAGAGCATGGAATACGAACGGCAAGAGCAGGCAGGTCCTGGACATCTATTTACTTGGTGCCAGTGTATAGGAATTAAGTAGAAAAAACGCAAGCGCCACTCAACCATCAAGAAACCATCAACCAACCATCTAACCATCAATCAACCATCAATGTACTGTGGCAGTGGCAGACAACCCTGGCGCCTTCCCATACTTAGTACTGTGCGAGCCTTGTGGTTTTTCGGCTCAGGCTGCAGAGCTTGCGAAGTGACCCTGGCGAGTGAGGAAATGACGACGGCATCGGGCGACATTCTGAAAGTGAGTAAGTTGAGAAACAGGAAATACTCTTTAGATAGGATGAACATGATATATAGATACTTAGATATGGATAAGTGAGTATGAATGAATATATATAAATGAATAAACAAATTAAATGCAAATGAATGTACTGTGAATGACTTCACTTCCTGTGGAAGAACCCGGATGCCAGGCTCCAAAATGAAAAGACTGCTTTGGAGTCAGAGCTGGAGGACTGGCGCAGCGAATGCAGAATGCAGAAGGGGACACGGGACCGCAGCTCCAGGAGCTGAACAAGAACTACACTGACCTCTTTGCAGATAAGGCGGGGGTAGTGATGGCTGACTGCAGATGACTAAGGCAGATGACAATCCATGGGTGTTGTTTTTTTTTCATATGTTTTCATGGCTTTCCAAGCGCCTCCTTGAACTGTGAAGCACGTCGTGAAGCATGAAACTCGTGATGGGACGTCGGCCTCGGCAGGCCACGACGCCAAGCAACCGAGAAAGGCCAGAGAATCAATCCAGGCTCCTGGCCTGAGAGCCGTCTGCAGCTGGTTGATGGGCTCGGCGAGCGCAGCCGGCATCCCTGTGGGATGGACTCTTAGCCACAAGAAAACATAGGAAAAGTGTGAAACTTAGAAAACATAGGAAAAGTATGAAATTTATATATGAAATAACAATTTGAGAAGGTAAGAAATCTGTGAAACATCTGCTTTTCACATCTACAAGAGCCATGAATGGCGTGAAATGGGAAGCTCTCATGGCCAGCAGCAAGTTCAGCTGAACTCAGTGGAAGGCCTGCGATTTGTTCTCGCGGCCGCGCGCCGTGCCCAGAGGAGAGCTTTCAATTTTATGGCGGATTATAAGCAGCAAAACGATAGGGAAAACGTGCTGGTGAGAAATGGGGGAACTATCGGGGTGTACGGTATGTGGTGAACTGACCGATAGCCAAGACTAATACAGGTATCTGAAGTGAAACTGGAGAGGATACTAGTACTGGAGAGAGAACCGATCTATAGCTTCTGAGGTAATTGTGAAACTGGAGAACCTCAGAAACTTCAGATTGGAATTGCATGCCTGATTGAAGAGATTAAAATCGTGTCAGGCAGGAGAGACAGATAGGCCACTCAAGAAGAAGGCCAGGTGCAAACAAACCTTGCGAAGCATTCCTGTTGTGGTGAGCATAAATATACATAAATTAAATGTATGTAAATATACATAAATATTTTTTTTACATAAATATACATAAATGCCAGCTGCAAAATCAAGGCCAGCTGCTTGAACTTCACACAACTTCCTGTTGTGCGACCTGCAGGTGTCGCAGCTGGACAAGAACTTGGAGCAGCTGACAGTACCGAACTTGGAGCATCCAGGTGTAGCCTTGGAAAACCGTTGAGGATTTCAGTATCAAATCCACGAAGGGATCAAAAACACGCTTTATTTGAGATTTGATTTGAGTGGTGGATGATATTCGAGTGTTTTTTTCACACATGTCAAGCTTCGCCTGTAGCATATCTGGACCAGTAGCGCTGAGTGTTCAAATTGTCGATTCAGGTGATGTACCACAAGTTGGTGGCACAAAACAGTGGGCTGAAGGCGCTCTGATTCGACACGAGTCGTCACTCGTTGGTGTTTGGAAGTGGAAGCTGATGGAAGCTGCATCCTCACAACGATGACCTCTGGTACATCGCGTGGATTGCAATGCTGCCAGGTGGAAGTCACCGAGAACGACAAGAAAATTCAGCGCAAAGACTTGCGCATCCAGCAACTGGAGAAAAACCTACGAGAGGCGATGGCAGCAACGAGCTTGAGCCAACCTTGACCAAGGCTTAGAGTTATCCCCCCCAAATTGGTTTCCACATGATTTTCTGCGTGTTGTTGTGGGTTGTGTGGTACCCTTTCAAGCCACAGTCACTTCTTTCTAGAGCCTGCAGGCAAAACAAAAGTACGAGAAACTGCTCACGCAGTGTGCAAATCTCACAGCGATGATTGATGTCTGCTGCTCAGAGTTTGGATCTGCAGAAAGTGATTAAAACACAATCTGCCGATGTTTTTTCTCAGGTGAGAGGGCGCAAGCCCAACTGCGATTGTGGTGCCAGCGGCATCAACAATCCAGCTTCGATCTTGGGACGAGAGACAATGGGAGAGATTGAATCAGAAATTGAACCAATGGAATCTATGAACCACATCACAGATTGAAAAGTTCGTTTGTAAAACGTTGTGAGCACTTATTAGTACCCTTTGCTTAAGCATTGGAATCCCCTTGTTATCCAAAAATCATACCACTCTGAGTCTGAGAGAAGAGTTCTTCGCAAGGCTCGACGCTCACCTGCTGTGGTCCGACCTCTTCGTGGGGGAGTCTCAGCTCGTCCCAAACTCAGGGGTGTGATCTGCCTCGTAAGGAGAGCATCAACCGATTCGTCCTCCGGGAACATGTGTGGATACATCACCCATCATCACCCATCATCACCCAAAACCATCAAAAGCCGGGTAAACCAGGCCTTGAACGGGTTTGAGTAACAAAACTGCTGGTATCGTCGAAACGGTTGAAGCAAGTTACGACCGGATTTGACCAGCGTTTGCAGTTCCGAGGCGTTGAGACAGGCGCACCCACTGGGCGCTTCGTTGAGCGACGCCGAGGGGTTGATCATTGGTTCGTCCATGGGAATCTCCAATCCCCGTTGGAGAGCGGTGCCAGGTCTTGGAGATGTTGTGGAAAGCTTAGTGCAGGAAGTTGGAAGTTGCCAAGCTCAAGCTTGGCTAAAGATTTACCATCCAACATCCATCAACATCCATCAACATCCATCAACACCCATGAGGTAACATCCGTTAAGATCCACTGACATCCATGAAGCATTTTCTATTGTTGCTTGTTGTTGCTTGAGCCAGATTTTTGGTTTGTGCTGGGGAACATCTCATCGCAGAGTTCATCCAGCTATGGATGCCCAGCACATTTCTGGTGCGCGAGTGATTTCGTATGTAGCTTGCATCACTAGCAACTGGGTCTAGGTCTATGTAGTTCTTTCTTGGCTCACCCCGGCTTTGAAAAATTGGCGGCAGGAACCCACCTTTGAACAATTGGCCGCAGGAGTACATGGTCTAGTGTAGCTCGAGCTCCGCAACGAAGGCATACATATCTATCTCAGTGGCTGTTGGTTTCCCCGGTTCCTCCCCGTTTCCTCCCCAGTTCCTCCCCTTCCAATGCCTGTGTTGCTTCCCAGACTGCTGATCCAAGGGCACGCCCAAAGCCACCTCCGGAAGTCCATCCGAGCGCGGTGGTGACAGCCCTAAGGCATGAGATCATTGGGCGAATCAGAGGTGAAAAAGATAAGATCTGATAAGAATTGATAAGATGATTGATGCATGCAACACATTATCTGCATGTAAAACAGTATGTCACTAATGATACATGTTATATACATGTATATAACCTGGTGTTTTGGATGACTAGTGGATGACTAGGATGTTCATGACATGCACCAAGAACAATAGCAAAATCGGCAGAATCGACTGGTCAACATGATGGCACACCGTGAAACGTGGAGGCTTCCAGTCCGACTTCGTCTCCAGTCTCACTCAGAGGGGGGTGCGCTTCCAAGTCGATTTCAATTCTGTGCACATCGGTTGTTCCAGCGGATCATCGGTTGTTCCAGCGGATCATGCTCGCTCTTTGAAGGAATCTCTTGCAAAATCAGATGGTGGAAATGTACAAGCAACTTCAAGGATTTTCAAGTACCCTTTGGTCAACTAACCATGGAAAATCCACCAACTATATATGATTTCGCATGGCTTGCCTATGAAATTGTTGATTATTTCCAGGTCAGTTGACCAGAAGGAACCAACTGCGCCAGGGCACCGTCAACTCATCGCCATACGCCCAGGACCAAGTCACGAGCGAAGGCTCCAGTGTCCGCTGCTCGGAGCTGCTCCAGCAGTTGAGGGACTGCTGGTGGATAGGGCAGCCAGGCAACATTCAGCACCTAGAGATATGGGTGGTGGATATTAGTGATAGAATATTCCAATCATCATCATCATCATCATCATCATCATCATCATCATCATCATCATCATCATCATCATCATCATCATCATCATCATCATCATCATCATCCATAGCTTTTTTCGTTAAGCATAGGTAATGGAGGTTGACAAGTTTTGGGTTTACCGCGATTCTGCTGTGCAAATGCTAGGTATGATCCGCCTTCACGGTGAGGGGTCCACCTTTTTTTTGTGGGCAAATCAGATGACGGGCCATAGAGTTCGGAACCTGTCGTGATTTGCTACCGCGGAACCTTTGTGAGTGCCCAATCGGGCAAATCATTTATCTCTTCCAGATTCTCGCACAGGGAGGTCTCTCGTTTTTCAACTTCCCACCGGGGTACATACGGACCATGTTCTTTGCTCTCATTCCAAAGTGAGCAAACTCAGAAATCAGACCTTTCTTGCGTTGTATCGGAAACTCAGCTTGACTAGATTCATCCATTGCAGATTGTAAATGTCTCACCTGGCAAACAAACAACGGCCAGACAAAGTCGATGCTACAGGGATGGTAGATGATTTGCCAGAAAAAGTCTCTGCATTCTCGGCATAGCTTCATTCATATCACACCACACGTGAGTTGGACTTGAGATGAGGCGAACTATTCCGTTCCGTAGCTTTGGCTTCAGCCACTGTAATCTGTCATAGCTCATCAAAGCCAGACATGATTTGGCCACGTTTTCCAAAGAGAGGTCTGTGCTCCAACTATCTCGTTACTTCAAAATGAACACTGACCACGACATGGGTATGCATTCATGGAATTCAAGGAATTGAAATAGAGATGTGTAGAGCGGCTTTGCCGTGGCCAAGACGTTAAAGCACACGCCACAAAATTTGCAAGATCTGCTGGCGCCTCGTTTTGGAGCAGAAGTTTCTCGTTTTCCAATGACATGGCGCCAACGACTCGGATCACTTGCCGCCATCGCAACGTGTCATCGCAGCGAGTCATCGCAACCACTCGTCGTCTCTGGAAGAAGCCAGGCGTGACTTTCAGCTGCTGAGGTCGCCCTTCGAAGGACTTCCAACCCAAACTGCGAAGCCGGCTTTCGTTAGAAGTGACTTCTTCGGTGGCTCTACATGACCCTGTGGCAGGCCTACACCTACCGAAAAATTCACAACTCATGTCCTTTGAAGGTTCGTTTCATAACTTCATAGCCAAACCTCACAACTGGCCAGGAAGAAGATGTTGGAGGCGACGCACTGAGTGCAATCATATCTGGTCAAAGGCTTTGCCAAGCTAGTTCCATGCGCTGTCAACAGTCGAACCTGTGCCTTCTATGAGATATACAGTTTTTTGTTCAGTTTCTCTTGCAATTTTTAACAACTGCTTTAACGCCATTGACAGCATTGTACCACCAAAAGCCTCAAAAAGGCGCTGATGTTTTCGGAGCTCAGCCAGGAGGTTTCGGAGAATCCGGTGCTCCACATTTGGGCACAGACTTCAACTGACATGTCAACATATTCAATATGGTTCACTATGGTTTACTGTATATTGTATGCTGCAGGTAAGAATAACTTTTTGATCATTGTTATTTTTTCACATGTTTTTTTGAACAATTTGATGGCTTAAGAATAGATTTTGAGTTCTTTCAATGGTGCGATCGACAGATGATTTTTCGATATGAAGTAACTGACAGGTTTTGAATCGTTTGTTTCACTGTTGCCAAGTCAATGGTGCCAGGTACCTCTGTGTTCAGTTTCCTAAACGCTGAGGCACGAGCCGCTCACAGCTTCGAATGTGCAGCCATGAAGAGGGGAAGCCTTAAGATTCTCTTTTACTATTAGTGATATTTATGAATAAATTTTCTTTAATGGGAAGGTGTCTAGTAAAGTTGCTGGATCCTTTGTTTGCTTGCCCAACTAGTTTTTCATTGTCCAAGTTTTCAAGCTCAACGGAAAGGTGGACCACTCACACAGCGAAGTGTTGTGTGTCGCACTGCGACGAACACCGCCCGCACCGGAGTGGCCGGTTGAAGTCGCGCCATAGACATAGACATAGGGCTTGACACAGCTTGGAGCTGGCTAATGCTGAAAATGTCAGGGCCATGTTGAGACCAAGTTGGGTCCATGTGTAGGGCTCTATGTTGAGACGGTCTTGGGCCCACTTATGGGCCACTGTTGAGCGCAAAAATGGGCCAATGGGACACGCACTGGCTTTTTTTTTCAGAGCTTTTCTTGAGTCCTGAAGTGGAACCAACTTCCACATTTTGAATCTGAACCTTATTTGGAACCGATTTTGGCGCTCATTTTGGATCCATTTGGCACACATCTTGCGGATGATGCAGCTATTTCAAGAAGATATCCACACTTTGAAATCATGGCAAAACTCTAGCAAAACATGAAAGAAATTGCATGTTTCAACCATTCTAAGCTCACACCCTGTCGTATGTATGTTGGTAAAACTGTCATTTTAAGACAGGCCGGCTCTGTTCAAGGTTGAAATTCACTCAAAGCTATGAGCCTCTTTTGATTGCGAATGAGTATATAGTGCGCGCTGTGGAAGGTTCACATTTTGGGTAGTTCATATTTGCTCCCGACCAAGGGGTTCATGATCCAGGCTCCCCCCAGTTCTCAGCCGCAAGTGTCTGACTCAGATCCAATGCGCAGTCTGCAGCTGACCAAACGACTGGTTGATTCCAAGGAGTCAGTGTTTTCCTTCCTCAATAGTGCAGAGGTCTTGGTCTGAGTCCTGTTGGCATGGTCAATCTATTTTTCTTGTTCGACTTCAAGTGATTTTCGAGAGACATTCACAACATCGTTTGGAGTTTGATTTCATGAGCACTCACGTTTGTAGTATCAGTCTTGGCCCACTTCACATACGGAGGTCGCAGAGCCAGCACCAAGTACATCTCCTCCACAAGAGACCAGTCCTTTGCTGCTGCCCCAGACTTTTGAGTGAAGAGAGATCGCACGAAACTATGCCCATTGAGTTTTTGCGAAATCAACGCCGTCACAATTCCAAGGGGAGGAGGTTCTGCCTTTGCTTTTCTGAGTGGGGGCAGTCAAAGCTCTGTGGCAAGCTCAGCAGTCCGACCACAATCACCTCTCATCAAAAAGCAGCTGTGAAAACAACCCATAGCCAGGATTACATGAAATTACATGAGATTGCATGTGATGTCCCAGTTCCACAGTAGAATGCCTTCATGCCTTTGGCTGCCATTCGCAGCTGATTTTCTGCCAGGGCCAAGAGAGGTTGGATCACCTGGAAGTTCCCGCTGCTCCACACATCGTGCCTGCGCATGCAGCGCCTGTGGTGGCGCCTGCGGCGCCTGTGGCTGCGCCTGCGCCGGCGCCTGCATCCAGCTTGTCTTTCACAGACTCAGCACCTGCTGAGCCCGGGATAAGAAAGAAGACCAGGAAGGTCAAGGGCTCGGGCAGTGACCCACCTGTGAAGCAGTTGTGAGATTGGCCATGTTCTCGCTGGTTGTGGCACGCCCAGGCTTTGCTTCCGGGTCATGCATCGCGTCCGCATGAGGCGCTGATGTGCTCCACTGTACTGTTCAGAGTTGAGCGCTTCTACTGAGTCACCCTTTGGAGCTCAGTTCCACTGAGTCACCTTTTCTTGAGTTCCACTGTTCCACCTTGGAAAATGACGAAGTTCCACCGAAGGCTGGCATCGAAGCTCCCAAGCCGGCGATCCCTGCGGTGGAAGAGTTCGGACCTCGGCCGTGGTTGGTTGTTTGGTTGTTTGGTTGTTTGTTTGGTTGTTCGGTTGTTTATTGGTTGGTTGGTTGGTTGGTTGGCTGGCTTCTGTTTGTTGGAAGAAGAATCAATCATCAGTGGAGAAAGACCGCGACATGAGTGTCAAACGAAACGGAGAAAGAGAAAAATGAAGATCAGAATGGGACAAGTTCAATTCTTTTCATGCGTCACGGGTGATTGATTCAACTTTCAAGTATGGCAGGGGCACCTGATTCCTTCGTGAAGTGGTAACAGTCCTTGGTCTTGCCAGGAGCATTGAAGAGAAGCCGGTGGAACAGGCATGGAAAATGGATTGGCTGCGGTAACATGCTGTGAAGAAACCTATGATGTCCACTAATTGGCATAGATTACACCGGTGATGGTTTGTGTCATCTGCATTTTTACTGCAAGCTGTGATGGCAAATTCTGAGGATTTTGGCATTTGGACAGTTGTGGGTGTCGCAGGCAACGAAACCGCCTCCACCTCCCGAGCCAGTGGCGCGGTGGCCTCGTGGGTCCTTGCAGCCAAACTTCGCGGTGCCAGTGGACATCAACGGCCCCAGTGCTGGTGCCAAGGCAAGAGATCCACCAAACGACAGGAGCTCAGCTCGCTCAGACGTGGGCTCGGTCTCGCTACCGAAGACCAACTGCCTTGGGTTGAGCAGCTTAAGCGTGTCATGACTCCAGATGGGATTTCCATGAATGGCGTTCGTCCCAAGAATGGTGGTAGCCTCCAAGTTGTTGGCTACCATCCTTTGTAGACAAAAGTTCAAAGGTATCCTTTTGTGTATTCCCTGTCACGTTAGGGTGTAGAGATCTTCCAAGGCACCACCACACAGCACCGAGTGATGCCGTTCTGGTCATGAGCATCCTGTCAAGTAGCGCGTTTGATTGAGCGGGAATTCAGTTCCATGACAAGTATCCCTTTGAAGGGTTTGTTGGATGGATGTATTTAGCAACCCGATTGACGATTGTGGTTGGGTTTCCACAAGACTCCAATCACGGGCGGCTGACCCCTGGTGCAAGGCCCACTCCTGTCCATGTTCCTGCTTTGGATCAGCTGGCAGAGAGTGAAGCTGAACGATCTGAGCGGCCAAAGGCCTGGCCCCAAGTGATTCTCGAAGATTGGGGATGTTCTACCAGAAGCATGGTACTTGTAGGCACTCTTTGTTCATCAAAGATAGATTTGTTGACAAGCAAGCTCTGGCTTTTGTCCCCCAGGCTAGGTGGACAATAATTTGGTATGCCATAGGTCCATGTGGGTTGCCATACAAAATTGCATATGATATCTGTCTTCTCTCTCTCTCTCATATATACATGAGTCCTATGAGGTGATGACACAGAATTCTTTGGAGGTGATGACATGTCCATTATTTTGACGAGTTTCTGAGACTCAGCCCCAGGATCCGCCCATCACACTGGCGCAGGTGAGGGACTGATGATTTCCATAGTGATCCCTGGGATAGTCAGCGTATGCTCAACAGATGAGATCATGTGCACTTGGGCGGTTGACCATCTTGGCGAAATCCTGGCTACCCTCTCCATGGAGCTCTCGAAAGCTTTGGCCAGGGTGGGATGTTTTCAAAATAAAGAGATAAAATTTGATGGATATGTAAACAACAAGGCAAAGAAAGGAAGGCTCTGAGTCTTTTTTCATTTTGGGGCCTGTGTCAACGGTAAGAAACCAGGCAAGTCAGGCAGGCATAGCCGGGTTCTTACTCCGTGGCTCGTGACGAGGCCGAAAGCGTGCCAGCACGGATACCTGAGGTTGTAGAGTCGAAGGTGCCAGCTGAATGTGAGCACATCTGTGATTTTTGCAAAGTTGTATTGACAAAAAGCTGAACCACACTGCTACTTTGATCATCCGGTTGATGTAATTTCAAAAACAAATCAAAGTTGCGCCAAAACCAAACCAGAAAATCATTGTGCAAAGGAAATATTTGTTGATTGGATCCTGAAAAGCCCTGTAACTTTTGAATGATGAGGCTGGCTACAAGACGGAGCAGCCAGAGCAGGTTTGCCCGCATGGTTCAACACGTTTTGATGGCACATTGACTATGACAGGATTTTTGTTTGAATAATCTGACGATCATCAATCATTTCCACATGTTCGGGAGTTGCATTCTTGGTGTGAGAAGGCTGAACCTGTCTCACAGCTTTCGACGCAGCCTCTGCCCGTGCCTGCGGTTGAGCCGGATTCTTGGAATTTTGGCAAAACTGGGAGGCTCAACATCAGGATGAGTCGAACCTTGTTAATCTGGCAACTTCCATCCAACAGTTCTGGACTGGTTTGGCATTTGGCTTCCACGTCCACACCTTTCAGTAGTGAATCAAAACAAATGTTGAATTTCCTGTCAGACATTTGACGTACTTCGGCATCAAGAGGGAAATAGGATGAAATAGGAGCATGCAACCTCCATGCTCTTCTCATCTTTTCTCCCCTCACAAGCAAGATGTGTCTATATAGATTTCAGAAAAAGAGAACAACCTGACGACATTTGCGAGTTTCTGACCCCGATCCTACTGACACTTGCCCTGGGAGCAAGCAGCGGTGCGCAAAGTTTTTTTCGTTCATACTTGGGTCCAAACAATGGATCTTCCTCTCATACTTGGCATCACTTGTTCGCACACATGAACTCTGAAAATTTGTTTCCTCATATTTCTGCAAAGAGAGGTGCAGGCAGTACACTTCCTTGGCCCTAAATATGTTTTTTTCAACATTGCGTCCTTCCCGAGTCTCAACATCTTCTCCAGGCAGTGTATCGATTTTCCAAATGTTTCCTTCAGGAATTGTGCTAAAATGATTGCAAGCAGTTACTTGCCAGTCTGCATCGCTGACACTTGCCCCGTCAAAATTGTAGGCAGCAAATGATCACATTACCTTTTTCATTTGTGTGCAATAACTTGGATGCTGTCATGATTTTGGATGGATAGATCTGTGAATGTACAGCTGGTTTTTCTCCCAATCGCAACGAAACGTCCCAGCATCCGTTATCCGCAACATTTGCGCAAGACACTGCAACACTTTCTCAGCTTGCACTAAACATATTTCTTCAACAAATGTTTCCCTTTTTCTGCGGAGAAAGTCCCTTCTAAGATTCTAAGGCCCAAATCCATGAAGCCTCCAGAGCTCCCTGAGCCCCCGGAGCCCAAGGCGGGGGTCTGCAGCCTTCCGCAACGCTGCTTTGGCCGTTGAGCAAAGGCCAAGCCGAAGCCCAAGCCGCCGCCACCTCCTCCACCCACTCCGCGAGAAGCTCGGGATTTTGCGGAGCCAGGGGCTGTGGCAACCAATCTGTAAATGTTGTCATTGTTATAGTCAGGAAATATTTTATAACCATCATCCCTTGTCATTGTTTGCTATTAGTTATTGGCATATAGTATTATATTTGTATTTGTTTGTAACTAATAACCTTTTGGCTTGTCAATTATTAGCCACTATTGTCACAAGCATATGGTTTTGACAAGTTTACGAATGTGCCCCCAGGGAAGAGCAGCTACAAAGAGCGCAGCTGCCCCAGGTAAAGAGTGCAGCTGCAGGGTGCAGTTTATGACTTTGTTGGTGACTTGAGGGGGGTCCAAGGTTCAATGTCTCTGGCGTTTGGCAGTGGCTGGAGGGCCAGCTGGTGAAGAGTGAGAAGGCGAAGCTAAGACATCCAAGATGCACTGCAGTATCCAACGACTTTAGCAGAGCATTTGTGGTAGTTTCAACTGCAAAGCAAAACACCCAAGATCAGATGCCCGACGGTGGGTGCAGGAGCAGCGACAGCTTCTTGAAGCAGAGGCCCGGCAGTGCGGTTGCACTTACAAATTAAAGAATTTCAAACTTCCTGTGTCGCAAATCTGAGGCTTCCTGTTTGTCAGCCAGCCAGCAAACTGCTGACAATATAGCTGCACTGCGGCAGAAGTTGGAAAAGACAGAGGCACAAATCATGAGTTCTCCCATGATGTTGTTTTGATCACTCAACAGGTGCCCTCTGTCCTGAGAAGCAATGACATGGGGCTCCCAAAATGGAGGTACTGTACAGTATGTTCCCCCTAAATCAATCCAAATCAATAGTTTCCAAATTTTGAACAGTTTTCCTTAGTTCTCATATGTTATTGTTCCAGTTCTGCATGCCTCACCGGGGCCGTTGAGGCTGACCAGAACAGCCTCTGTGACAAGGAGCAGTACGAAGAGGCGCCGTGGCTGAAGAGCTGAGGAACTGCGTAGGACCCATGGGATCCCATGGGTGGCGGCTGCACAGGCTGATGCTTTGGATGCCACCATCCAGGAGCTCAAGGATATGATCTCCAGAGAGTTGGAGGAGGTCGAAGGGTCACAACAGTGTGACACGAAGCTGTTACGCACAAGAATGGGCACACATAGAATATCAATACAAATATGTACAGGCAAAATGTACATACATTCCATGAAATAAAATACACACCTACAGTCCTATCCATTGCGTCGACATATCACAGAGACCTCAGGTTTTTGCCTTCCAAGCATAGCTGGATTGATCCGTAGTTGAACCAGGTGGCTAGTGGTGCCAAGAAGCTGGTGATTTTCGCGGAGAATCTCCTGGGTCTGACCAGGCACTGGTGGGTCGCGGGCGATGCAGATAGGGATTGAGGATGAGCGAGGCATGGCATTTGATTGGCTTTTTTGCCAATGTCAACCCATTATGCTAATGTATATATATATATATATATATATGTATATCTATATAGTCTATATATACATAGTTACTAGGAAAGGAACACATTCTAGTAATCATTATACATATATGTTACTACATACTAGACTGTCTATCAGTATCAGTAACCTCTGGAAAAACTCTGATGCCTTGCCTCTTCCCAGAGCTCCGTGCGCAGGGACCGTGCATCTTTGTCAACTCGGGCCCTTGAGCGCGTCGAGGCGTCGAAGCTTTGGCCAAGCCATCAGCTGCTCAGCATGTTGTTCCTTGGAGGCCCTACAACTTGAAGGGA
>VSDK01017892.1:14307-28639 GCA_009767595.1 Symbiodinium kawagutii | reverse complement strand
GGAAAGAGGCTGGGCACCTTTTAGCATGTCACATGGACTAGTTGGTACAACTTGCTCGTTGATATCATATCATGTTTTACTATGTTCTATTATATCATATCATGTATATATGTCCTCACGAACACGGGATTAAAGATGAAACAGGTCTCCCATTTCTCTTTTCCTCAGCTTTTGGCTCAGCTTTAATGCTGGGGAGCTGTAGCGCTCCCGAGGGATCCTGCGGTGTCTGCCTCTCTCTGAGGCGGTTGCACCGCGATTTGCATCGCCTGGGTTTTGGATCTCAGGCTCTACTCCTGTCCAGGCTTCGCGATCTCCACGGCGAAGTTCTGGATCGACTTGAACGTGGAGACCAAGACTTGGGACTACCCCCTTTGGCAGGAGGGGCTGTTCCAACCACTACGCCCGCAGCAGAGAAGCCAGCGACTACTCCCGAGGAGAAGAGGGAGCCTGCTGCAGCGGTAAAGACAGAGGAGGCAGACTACGGCGGTAACGGTGTAGAGGACATCGGGGATTTGGGGGAGAAGGATCCAAAGTCTCCCGAGGCAAAGGAACGAGATCCACCAGAAGAGAAGGAGGACGAGATTGAAGGGAGTAAGAAGACTCCCGTCCCTTCATCGGCAAAGGAAACAGAGGCAAAAGAGGCTAGCGAGCACTCCCGGAAAGAGAAGAAAAGGGAGAAATCCAAGAAGGAAAAGAAAGAGAAGAGGCCGAGGAAAGATAAGGAGACCGGAAAGTCGAGCCGGGTTGAATCTGAGGACAAGAGGTCACGAAAAGAAGATAAGAGCTCCCGTCGTCATCCGGGGAGTGAGGAATCAGAGGATCGAAGAGAGGAACCCAGCAGTTGGAGAGGTTCCGATCGTGGGCAAGACAGGAAAAAGACCGAAGTGACAAGGAAGAGGAAGAGAGATCAGAGTGAAGAAAGTGAAACGAGAGAAGAGGATACTAGGGAGGCATCAGCATCCTCCCGTGGGGTTCGACTCGAAGAGAACCCAGACAAGCGAAGACCGAGGGAGCCGGACCATAGCCCTCCCGCTCATCTTCGAAGAGAGAGGCAAGAGGAAAGGGAGGCTGAGGATTGGTCATTTGCCTCGTGGGCCCCTCGGGAGCCACCAGGCTACTGGGGCCGGTACGATTACAGGCGTGGAAAATCAAAGGGAAAGGAAAGGATCCACAGGTGGGCTGACATACAAACTCACGGGCCCAGCAGCGATAGGAAGAAACAAAGGGAGCAGAGGAGATGAGCCCAAAGGCTGCGCTCCCGATGGCCAAGGCAAAGGCAGCAGCCAAGGCCAAAGTGAAGGCCAAAGCAAAAGCCAGAGGAAGAGTTCCATTCAGGAGGCCTTCAGCGGTTTTGAGGAGACCAGGAGTGAGGGAGGCAGCAGTTCCTCCCGTGGAAGTGGACCCCGTGGAAGAGTTTCGACAAGGGCGACCCGTGCTACTACGACTGATCCCCCTGGGCGAGTTCAAGGTTGGGACCAGGATAGTGGTCAGCGAAGGTTCATACTACGAGGGTCCTTGTCGGGTGGCCGGACGTATTCGCGAGATCGCAGTGGGAGAAGGAGGCACAAAGGTGAAGCTGTTGATGACCGGAACGTCAAACGAAGAATTACTCAAACACGGAACGAGCCTCCAGGAGAAGGCCATAGAGATACATATATGCAGCAGCACGTGTGGGGGAGTTCCTCATGCTCCCGGGCTGGTTCATGCCATCCAGGGCTTCTTGGTGACACCCACCATGGAGCTTGCATTGACTTGGGAGAAGAACTTGGAGCTGGTGGATGTCGACGAATTGGGACGACTTCGAGAACTTCAAGCTCAAGCCGAGGCAGAGAAGAGAGGGATGGAAGCCGACAAGAAGGACAAGAAAGAGAAGAAGTCAAAGTCATCCAGCAGCTCCTCATCGAAGAAGAAGAAAAGGTCCAAGAAGAAAAAGAAAAAGAAGCAGGAGAAGGACAAGGAGGCAGGAAAGAAGGACAAAGGGGCTCAGGAGGAAAGCCCTGTGAAGGAAACCAAGAGGAGCAAGAAAAGGGTCAGAAGCTACGGAGGCCGCAGCATCGCGAAAAAGGATGCGAATCAGGTCTTCGGAGGAACTGGTCTAGATCCTCGTCATCGAGTTCGTCGCAAAGTTGCATCCTATGCGAAGAAGAGGCTCCGTCGGAAGAAAGACAGCAGCAAAAGTTCCAGTTCAAGTTCAACGCAGGACTCAGGCACCGAGAGCACAGCAGAGGGCAACGACGTACTCCTCGACCAAAGCAGAATCAGACAGCTCCACAGGCATGGGCCGGGGCTGTTGATGTCTATGGCGGTGGAGCGCATGGCGAACACCATCACGGAGGTGGAAGGGGTTTGGGGTCGAGACGAATCCCAGCTGCCCCCTGTGTGCCTGAGATATGTGAGGAGCCAGCTATCAGGGAGACTGTCAGGAGCCTCCCTGAAAGAGGCTGTCACCCTGGGGGCGGTGATCGACCTGTTGCTTCAGTGTCGGATTGCAGAAGCTGGAGGTTATTTGGTCCAGCGTTTGAAGAGCCTAGAGAAGATATCCCAAGGAGTGGGATGGCAGACGACCGAAAGAATGGAGTTAGCTCCAGGGGCAACTCCACAAATCAGCACGACAGCAGAAATGCTTGCCGCAAAGAAAGAAGCGAAACAAGACAACGAGAGCCGAGGATCAGCTCCCGCATGGGGAGTCAAAGGAAGTCAGCCGAAAGGAGGACGAAAAGGCAAAGCAGAAGAGAAAGGCAAGGGCAAGCGGAAGGATGCTGGCCCGAAGCCAGGAGGAGCCACAGCATCCTGAGGAGAAGTGTGGGAGCAAAGGAGGCTCCCGAAGAAGAGAAGAAGAGAACAAGAGTAAAGGTCGATAGCGGTGCTGCTCCTTTGAAGTCTTCGCCTGTCATGGATCCCATCTTCACTCGACTCAGCAGTCAAGGAGCACTAGCCCAAGGATCTCAGAGAGTTGCCGTCGTAGAGTCCGCCGATGTTTCACCTTTTTCCGATGGGCTGTCAGCCTTTCTGGGAGCTGCCACTCCCGAGGCCAGGACAGACATCAAAGACGACACCTCGCATGGCAAAAAAGAGGAAGCTGCTGAGGCCGACTTAGGGGAGTTGAACTTCTTGTCGATTTGTAAGTGGCTGGTGTCACGTTTGGGAGGGTTTGTTGAATGGCGTTGCAGGACCTTGCCCCGTGGTAGGACTTTTCCCCTACCTACTTCCCAAACGGTACTGGCTAGTTCACTTCCTTAGGCTTCTGAGGAGGAGTTGATAGTGTTGAGGTGTGTTACAACCGGCCTTAATTCACTGAATGGTGAAGGTATCGATGGGCCTTTAACCGTTTCACCTTTTCAGCGGAGTGTGTTGGGTTTTTTGCTACCCCAGTGTCGAAGGGCATTGGAATGGAAAAGTTTGGAAGAAGATGTCTCGTGGGAAAAGTTTTTCAAATGTAGAGGAGTTGACTATAGAGGAGAAGAGGTTCAAACGGCACAGTATGTACAGTGGGAGAACCTTCTCCCGGCTCTCCCTGAAGAAGTGGGAGGGGTTGAATTGACAACGGTAGTAGAACATGGTTGCCTTCACTATGTCCAGAATTTCCGTGAGTATCTTTTACCTGAAGAGGATCATGTTTATGTGCGTCCTCCCCGTGTTATGGTCCGAGACGAACACTGGGAACAGGTAGCTTCAGGTTTGCTTAGGAAAGGAATTTGTAAAGTCATCCATGAGAGGGATGTGTACAGAGTGAAAGGTCAGTTGCTGCTCAGCGGCCTTTTCGGTGTATCAAAGTCTGAATTTCATTCGGGATTTGAAACCATGAGGCTGATAATGAATTTGATTCCGTTGAATCAAATCAGCAGGAGCTTTGATGGTGACATTTCCACATTGCCGTCATGGGCGGGAATGAATGCTTTGCAGTTGCACCCCACGGAAGATTTAGTCGTATCGTCGGAGGACGTTCGATGCTTCTTTTATATCTTCCGGGTACCGGAGGAGTGGCATCCCTTTCTAAGTTTTAACAAACCTCTGCCTGAGTCATTGTCGCCGGTAGCTGGTGAGAAGTTTTACCTGTGCAGCACTGTGTTGCCTATGGGATACAAGAACTCGGTGTCCATAGCACAGCATGTTCACCGCTTCATCGTCAAACGTTCTCTGGATGTACAGTCGGTTGGATTTGGGATGGAGTCTGAGATCCGAAAGGATCGACATTTTCCAAGTTCATCAAGCATGTTTCGTGTGTATCTGGATAACTTCGATGAACTACGCAAGGTGAACAAGAACTTAGCTTCAGCTGTGGCAGGTCAGGTCAGCCCTTTGGTCTTTGGACTTCGTGAGGAGTACTTGTCGCTCAACGTTCCCCGACACCCCAAGAAGGCCGTGGAGCAGAGTCGTCATGCTGAAGTTCAGGGTGGACTTGTCGATGGGGAGGCTGGTATTGCAGCTCCAAAACCTGAGAAGCTTTTGAAGTACTGCTTCCTGGCTCTGAAAATGTTGCAACAACGGACCTGCACTCAGAAGCAACTACAGGTAGTTTCGGGTGGTTTCGTTTACCTCTCCATGTTTCGACGGCCATTGTTGGGTTGTCTTAACCATGTGTGGACGGCCATCAATGAGTTCAATGGGTATCCTCCGGTGGTCAAGCTTCCGATCAGTCGGTTGGTGAAAATGGAGCTGTCTCGGTTCCTTTGTTTGGCCCCACTTGCCTTTGTCAATTTTCGTACACCCCTTCTGTCACAAGTCACTGCAAGTGATGCTTCGGAGTATGGTGGCGGAGTCACCTTTTCGACCGGTTTATCGGAATTTGGCAGTTGTGCTGCAAGATGTGCAGTGCGAGGTGATGTGGTGGAACCAACTGAAGTCACCAATGTCTTGAGCATAGGCTTGTTTGATGGCATAGCAGCCTTGCGAGTTGCCATCGACTGTTTGGGTTGGACTTCTATCGGGCATGTGTCCGTTGAATCCAATGCGGAGGCCCGCAGAGTAGTTGAGAGCCAATTTCCTGCTGCAGAACATTTTCAAGACGTTACCAAAGTAGATGCGGCGGTTGTACAGGGCTGGGCATGTAGATACAGTCAAGCATCCTTGGTAGTGGTGGGCGCAGGTCCACCCTGCCAGGGTGTATCCGGGTTAAACTCGGACAGAAAAGGTGCATTAAAAGATGCACGAAGTGGATTGCATGTCCATGTCCCCCGAATCCGAAGTCTGGTTCAGCACGCTTTTCCTTGGGCCCGAGTGGCTACATTAATGGAAAGCGTCGCTTCAATGGATTCAGCAGATTTGGAAGTAATGAGCAGCAGTTATGGTGATAAGCCATTTTTAGTCGATGCTGCCGATTTTTCGCTGTGTCGCCGACCTCGTTTTTACTGGCTTGACTGGGAGTTGCTTCCACAAGCAGAAGTTGAAACAACTCCCGTGAGTTCTGAAAGTCGGCGCTATACTTTGGTCAAGGCCACCACTGAGGTTGCGCCTGAAAACTTCCTTACTCCTGGATGGTCCAAAGTCAGCAGTGATCGCTTTCCAACTTTTACAACCTCCCGTGCGAGTCAAACTCCGGGAAGGCGTCCCGCAGGCTTAGGAAAGTGCCGGCCTCACGAAATTGAAAGGTGGCAAGCAGATTGGCATCGTTTTCCGCCTTATCAATATGTCGACTCCAATTGTTTAAAGAATCGGTCTGGCGACTTTAGATTGCCAAACATTGCTGAACGAGAATGTATCCTTGGATTCCCGCTGGACTACACAGTTCAGTGTTTAGCAAAGCAGGCTCATGGAACTGAACAGCATGAAGCTTGCCGATACACGTTGTTGGGAAACACATGGTCGGTTCCCGTCGTGGTGTGGCTCCTTGGCCACCTTGGAACAATCTTAGGATTGCATGCGACTGTATCTGCTCAACAAGCAGTGGATTGTACCACTCCTGGCAATGGAAAAACTTCGTCTATGTATTTGCAGCGGAAGCAGCTGCGTCCTGTCAAGTCAGCTCCGCAAGCTCCAGAAGCAGTTCAAGTTCTTGTCGAGAAGCTGGCGCCAATGGTCAGCCTGAAAGGTGAAGACCTGCTCTTACAGGCCAGCAGTGAAGAACCTGTAAAGTATCAGCGTTTAAGAGCCAGCTTGCCAGCAAAGCTCTGGCGCTGGTCCACTGCTTCTTGGAGATGGACTGGACGGAAAGAACACATCAACGTGCTCGAAATGAGAGCCGTGTTATGTTCCTTGAAGTGGCGTCTGGAACGCTGCTCTAAGACGCAAGTTCGTTTTATCCACATGGTGGATTCGTTGGTGGTTTTGCATTCCTTGAGCCGAGGACGGTCAAGTAGCAAAAAGCTTCGACGCACTATTTTGAGAATCAACGCTCTCCTTCTGGCCACTGGTGTACAGGTCGTATGGGCCTATGTCCATACGGCTCAAAACCCAGCCGACGGCCGGTGAAACAACGGTGGAAGAATGCCAAAACGAGTTCTTGAAGGCAAAACCAAGGAGGAGCGAATTGATTCCAGAAAGCGTCTGGGAAGTTTAAAGTTTTTGACTGTTCAACCATCAACTCGGGTGCGCTATGACCGTGCACTAACCAAGTTTTTTAACTTTTTAAGCGAACATCAGCTGCAATTGCCATCCCAAAAGCATTTGCTGGATGGCCTGACAAGTGAATACTTGGAGCATCTTTGGGCTTCAGGCGAAGGTCGCGCCTTAGCAGCCGACACACTGGCTGCTCTTCAGGATGCGCAACCACAAGTCCGAGGTTCGTTACAGGGCACGTGGCGCTTATTGAAAGCATGGAACACCACTGAGTTGCCCAATAGAGCTCCGCCAATGCCAATGGAAGTTTTAGAGGCAATGGTCGGATATGCCACTTTTAAAAACGAACCCTTATTTGCTTTGAGTTTATTGCTAGGTTTCCATGGACTCCTTCGAACAGGAGAAATTTTAGGTCTTCAAAAGAAAGCCTTTTCCGTTACTTCTGATGGGACCTCTGTCCTCATTTCCTTGGGACTCACCAAAGGTGGGCAGCGCCAGGGCGCTATGGAAAGCGTCAAAGTTTCCATCGTGGACATCACTCGTAGAGTTCAGCAATGGCTATCAAGTCCTTTTAGCTCAGCAAAGCTGACTGGGACTCCGTACCAGTGGCGAACCATGTTCAATGCCACTTTGACGGCTTTAACTTTTGATAGCCTTGAACTCAGACCCTACTCTTTACGAAGGGGTGGAGCTACTTTCCAGTTTAGACAGCATGGGTCGCTGGACAGACTCCTCCTCCACGGGAGGTGGTTAGCAGCTAAGACTGCGAGGATGTATATAAACGAGGGCATGGCAGTGCTCACGTCTTTGAAAATTCCTTGGAACAACTTTTCCCGCAACCTCCGCACCCAATATGTACACTCCCTTGCTCAGCCGCTCCAAAAGCTTTCGCCCTTGCAAAGCAGGGCAGGGGGCGTTGGAAAAGGGCACAAATCCGCAAAAGCGATGAAGAAGAAATCGCGAGAAAGAAGCTATGCTGCCTGAGGAAGGGCCGGGCGCATAGATAAAATAAAGGTGACATGTGAGGAGTCCTGTGGTCTGGCCGGGACATCTTCAATGCTCATCAGGGTTTACATACCCTAAAGGATTTGTACTTTTCCACTGGAAGGGAAAAAACGTTTTTTATTTTGAATTTATTTAGTTTACTTAGACCAACCAGGTCTTGCAACGCTGAAAAGGAAAAAAGGTGGCCTGCTTGAATCTTTGTCCTCACGAACACGGGATTAAAGATGAAACAGGTCTCCCATTTCTCTTTTCCTCAGCTTTTGGCTCAGCTCCCGAGCCCTCCCTTCCCTTTCTTTTCTTTCGGAAAAGGGCACAAATCCGCAAAAGCGATGAAGAAGAAATCGCGAGAAAGAAACTATGCTGCCTGAGGAAGGGCCGGGCGCATAGATAAAATAAAGGTGACATGTGAGGAGTCCTGTGGTCTGGCCGGGACATCTTCAATGCTCATCAGGGTTTACATACCCTAAAGGATTTGTACTTTTCCACTGGAAGGGAAAAAACGTTTTTTATTTTGAATTTATTTAGTTTACTTAGACCAACCAGGTCTTGCAACGCTGAAAAGGAAAAAAGGTGGCCTGCTTGAATCTTTATATATATATATTCAAAGTTATATGTATAATATATATATATACATATTGTACACGGTCGGTCTCATATCATGCAACTCAATGAGACCACTATTTATTGTGGTCTTGTCACTCAGCATCTCACATCAAACTGGAAGACTGCTAGGATTTCTGACTGCGAGGCCTTCACGGAAACAGAAGAGAGATGCCAGCGCAGGGTTTCAGCAGAGGAGGAGCGGACATCCACCATGGTGATAGTTGACGACAGTTGTTGATTCAGGGGTTGATGCGATCAAGCAACAGCCGTTCATCATTCTTGAAGCCAGTTCGACTGCATACAACTCACCGTTGAATTCCGAGGATCAAGCATTTTTGTTGCTTGATTTGGCAACGTTATTACCTTTCAGTTTTGTAGCAAGACCAGCACTCATCAGTGCGCAGGCCCGTATGGAGGCAGAGAGGCCGGTTCTTGAGATTTGAGATGGGTGAATTTCGGAAACTCATCCTGTCAGTTTGTCTTGGGCTGACCGAGGAAGCGGATGGATCTGGCGCAATCTCATCTTCAGAAGGATGGTTGAGAAGATAGCAGGGCCACAACTTGCATTTGTTTTTAAGTGGAGCTGGAAATTAAGTGTGTCAACTTGCGCAAGGACTCAAAGAACCTTCAGGAAGAATGGCAGCAGGCATACGTAGCTTTTGCTCTACGGGCGGTCGAGGTCTCTCCTTTTGCTGCCGTTTTGAGCAGGTCAATGAAGCAATCGACCAGGAGACTGTCGAGGATGTTGCGGACCGGGCTTCAGTCTACGGATCTGAACCCACGAGGGACTCCCACGGGGCACGGATCCACGGGGGACTCCCACAGATCTGCCATGTGGTGCCCGCTCCAAGGACAGAGACAAGGCCGTCGCCCAACGAGGAGAGCTGGATGAAGAAATCCAGGAGCTTGAAAGGCGGATCTTGGCCACGAAAAATGCCACTCCTCATTTGTCCTCAACTGTCCTGGCCGTTTCTTTTAGTGGGTTTGGTACATGTATTGCAGATGAAAAGAGGATGCCAAACGAAAATTATTCTGTCAAAGTACCTCTGCAAGTGTTGATAGAGCCATGGCATTTCATACTGTAGCATTTCTTTACTGAATGCCTATGGCGCCAATGGCAATGCCAACGGCAATGCCTGTGGTGTGTGCTTAGCTGCAGGCTGCTGGCCTCAAAGTTGGAGCAGCGGAAGGAGTTGACGCAGGTGATGAATCTCATGGTGTCCAGATGTCCGGTATAGCTGCAGCCATGGTGGAACTCCAAGTTGGATGTTGCCTGACTAATCTTTACTTCCATGGGTATGGACATACAACCCATCTTTTTATGGGTCATCATTTTATGATACCATGGCGATCCATGTAAGAGATGACCGTGTTTGAGCGAGAGTATCAGCCATTCATTGCCCCAGTCCACAAGATGCACGCACAGGTCATTGACTCCTGTGATATCAGGATCGCTTGCATCAGGCGGTCGGAAGTGTTGGTGACAGCATGGCACCATGGCACTCGGTCAGGCCTCGTTTTCATGTTGTCCAGGTCGAAGTTTGAGAAGCAACTTGGACGTTTGGAAGGCTGGGTCAACACGCAGACTCAACGCTGTGCTGTTCGAGGTATGGGAGATGTACTGCGACATTTGCAATACAGATGTTTGTAGATGCGTGTAGATGCCCAATGGTTTCAAGGTTTCGGTCAGAACGGCCTCCAATTTGCAGGCAAGCAGAAGAGACTCGAGGAAGCTCAGAAAGAGATGGAATTAGACACCCAGCAGGCACGTAGTGCAGCAACATGCATGAAAAGCTCACAATTCTTCATCTTCTTCTTCTCTTCTTGTTCTTGTTGTTGTTGTTGTTGTTGTTGTTGTTGTTGTTGTTGTTGTTGTTGTTGTTGTTGTTTCCAGCAGGTGTCACAGATGGAAGCTGAGCTGGAAAAGGAGCGCGAGGCTGGGATGATCAAACCCGGGGGCGATTCGCCCTGGGAGAAGTGCCAGTTGAAGCTTGAAGGACATGAAGGGACAGAGAAAGTTCCCTGCGAGGCTTTGAAAGAACAAGAAGTTCAATATCAGCGACAGATGAAAGAAATTCGAAAGACATCCAGAGAGCTCAGAAGACAGAGGCAATGAACTCAAGTCACCGTTGGTGGGGGTTGTGGAATGATTGAGGGGTACTTAGGAATCAAGAGATATGTGTTTGTGCACGAGGGATCGCATCTGCCACACCTTTGCATAGGGCCACTCTAGATGGAAATTACTCGAACGAAAAGATCAGCGACAGCATCTGAAAATATGCCTTCCATCTTGAAGAACTGGATGACATGAGTTGCGAATTCATAGCTTTGGAGGAACGAAGCCAAAGGATCTGGTGGCGGGACCATGGCTAGGATGGGCGGCCTTCCTGGATCGCTGTCAGGTGGTTCCTGGCCGAAGTCGTCCAGCGGCGCGTGGTATGGCAGAAGCTCATGGAACCCCATAGAGACTCCTTGAGCGAGGCCGGGTTCAGCTGCTGAGCGAGGCCAATCACTTGGGTTTTTGTCGTCCTTTTTAGGTCTAAAATGATAATTTTCGACACCTATTAAATAGGTGCAAGGCTGCGGTGCAAATTTGAAGCTTCCCCTCATGTTTCCCCATAAGGGGTGCCCATGGTGAAAGCCTGTTGGGTGCCTGTGAGGCTCGGAGCAAGTGGGAAGAAACCACCCAGAAATGCGTGGAACTCTCTGCCACGTCAGCGAGCCAAGAGGTCCAGCTTCGTTGTGGCACGGCTGTAACAACTGCAGCAGCCAGCAACATTTGCCAGGCCGAAGCGGCGAAACTCCGGAGCCAAATTGATGGCCACGTGCAGATGCTGCCCAGCCTTGAGGCAGGGGATGGCAAGGGTAGACCGGGTAGACCCATCACAAAGGGATGCCCTGAGTTCAAGCCAGAACTCTTCTAACTTCTCCTTGGACGTGAGGGTTTTTCCCAGGTGTTGTTCGATTGGATGCCTCAGCCATGAAGAAGATGTGTCGTTGAGATGCTGCACAGGATCCATGCCTAGCTGCAGTTGATTTTTGGGTTCCTCATTAGTACATTGTGACTCTCAGCTCTGAAGCAAACCGAGCGTTGCAGGCAGAAAAGAAGTTGGCCGTAGCATCTCGAAGCTTCAAAGAGGTGACTTTGGTCCTGGCTCTGGTCCTGTGTTACATGTCATACTGAAATGAATATTTCATTTCCTATATTTTGTCGGATGCTTGTTGTGGTTGTGTCTCTTTTGTTTTAGAAGTCCCATTTCTGGACCATCTCTTCGCATTTCGCATGACCAATTGCTCCGATCTTTCAGGCGGGTCGCCTAACTGAAGAGATCCGTAGGCGCGCTTGTTCTTGCAGCTCCTAAAAGTTTTTTTCTTCTGGTGGTACCGGAAGCCTTCCCCCTTAGACTCCCACATAGAGGTATGTGGTTGTTTCTCAAGAAAGGGACCCCCCCGAATCATCCATTGTCAGACCATTTATTAGTAGTAAATCGTCCATTTTGGGGGCCCCTATTTTGAGAAAGCACCATGTATGTCTGGGTAGTGTGATGTGTCTCATGGAGCACCTGTGTGTACCTTAGAAGAGATCTTGAATTGAATCGAACCAGGAATTCGATCCACGCAGGCCAATCAAAATGAGGGTCCTTGGTTGCTCCGCCATAATGATACACTAAGTTGCGTTCACCAGAGTCACAGGAAAAACTTTTGTCATCCTAAAGTACTACCATACCATACCATACATTTTCATCTATCAATGAATATAGTAGTCGTAACACTGTAACCAATATATAGTGGTTTGCGACATGATTGTCTGAGCAGTCACTGGTGCTTACGACGATATGATAGTGATACTATACTAAACGCATCAACAGTATGCTTAGTCTTTACTTCATAGTACACTTATATGTATAATATGTATAGATATGTATAGATATGTATAGATATGTATAGATATGTATAGATATGTATAGATATGTATAGATATGTATAGATATGTATAGATATGTATAGATATGTATAGATATGTATAGATATGTATAGATATGTATAGATATGTATAGACATGTATATTGAGTATATTAAGTTTATTTAGTATACTTAGGAGTTCAATCCTGGATTTGTGCATGGCACCCCACTGAAGAGGCATCAGCCTCATCAGCTTGCAGGCGTCAAGAGGGTAAAGAAAAGCTCGATGCGGAGCTGGAGACGCTACAGGCGCACTGAAGTAAGCGGAGCTGGTGCCCCCCTGGGATCGAGTTTTAGCAACGCACCGTAGACGCTCAACTCTGAGGCTGGCTTAGCAGCTGCTAGGGAGGCACTTGCTACATCTCGGCAGAGTGAGCAAGAAGCACAGGCGGGAGACACAACAGGAGAACTCGAGTTGAATGACGAAATGCCTCGTTTCTGCTGTGTTTGTGCCATGTTTTGTGTATGGTAGCTCGTGTCAACTGTGAATAGATATTGTTCACAAAAGAATGGACAGGGTGAGCTGCGTGAACTCGTGAAGTCATCACCACAGGGGAAGTATCATGAACACATAAACGCAAATTTCAATGATGGGAATACAAGCGCACCCTCCAACAAAAATACAGATACACACACGCACATGGTGGTTTCTCAAAATAGGGGTGCCTCCAAATCATCCAATATTAACCATTTTAAACAATAAACCAACCATTTCTTGGGTTCCCGATTTTCAGAAATCACCACATGTACAGTTTATGTGGACATCGTTGGCTTTCCTCGGCCTTCCATGCCACAGACAAGGTCAAGTTGGCTCGCAGCAAGGAACCTTTCTGACTTTAGGGAGGTAGAACCCCGATCAATGCCCACCAAAAGCCCTCCGTGGTTACCGAAAGATCCATGTGAATTGTTTTTGGATCTCCTTTGCCTGAAAAAGAAACAGAAACACTTCAAACAACTCCCTTGGTTTGATCACACTACATGTGCACCGCTGCGGAGCGGATCTTTTCGTGCGAAGTTGCACAGAAAGAAAGTGTCCACAAACTGTACGAGTTTTTCTTATGGCTCATGAACAACCTCTTGAAACTAGCGGTGTTCTACGTCAATTTCTAGCAATGTCTCTCAAAACCACGGTGTGTGTAACGATTTTGCAATCTTCCTTCAAATGAGATTTCCAGTGCAATGCTGCTTTCAAAAACCACTTGCGAAGTTTTCTCAACCACGAGCTCTTTCACGATCTGCTGACGGCCTGGCTGCCGAAAAGTAGCTTTTCAAAAGACTTTAAAAGAGGAGAGGATTCGAAACAAAAGCTGATTCTAAACAAAAGGAGAGGATTCCAGAAACACCAGCAAATAGTAGCTGATCCTAAAGAGCAAAAAACATCAGCTGAAGCCCCACAGAGCTGTCGCATCAGGCCGAGCTCTTGAAAGTCGAAGAAACTTGCGCAACTGAAGAGTTGCGGGTCTGAGACTTGGGAAAGTGCGGCGTTTCTGAAAAATTTGAATCTGAGAATCTGTTTCAAGATCTTTCAAGCCAAATCTGACGAATCTAATTTCAATCTAACCTTTTCAAATTGAACCAATCAATCAATCAATCAATCAATCAATCTATCTATCTATATATATATATATCTATCTATCTATATATTTTTGCTATTGCTTGGAGCTTGCGTAGAGCAAGCAATGTGTTGCAAAATCATATGGCCAAAATGGTTCACCATTTTGGCTCAAGTTTGGTTGGGTGCCCACTTTGGTTGAGAAAAAGCTTTAGGCTAGACCGCACCCTTCAAACTATCGCAATGGCGACTTCATCTACTCCCGTGATGCCCGAAGAGGCTTCGGAGTTGCCTACTGACATGGAGATGGTGGACTTTCCGGAAGTCGACACCGTCGCCTCCTTTGAGATGTTGGACATCCCGGAGGATGACATGCAAGCAGCTCAGGAAGTAGCGAATCAACAGGGGAGAGACGACTCTGTGGCCAGCTTGACATTGGCGGGCCGCGATCCTGCTGAGTTTCACCTCTGTGAACCGGTCTCTCGAGAGGCTCTTGATGGCCAATTGGCCTCCCTCACCGAGCTGATGTCCCAGTTGCAGACTCGGGATGACAAGGCTTGCCAGACACCCCGCACTTCGGAGGATGTCCCCATGGAGACTGCTGGTGGCACGGTTCTGGGCGTGGTTCCTACTTCCTTGTCGGCGTCTTTGCGGGCAGATGGTGTGCTTTCGGGCTCTGCCCCTCCTCCGTCTGCCCCTGGCGGCGAGGGGGGG
>VSDK01017891.1:1284-61945 GCA_009767595.1 Symbiodinium kawagutii | reverse complement strand
TGCCAAAACCAGCTTCGCTGCCATGGGCCCTCACAGTATATGTATTTTTATATATGTGTATATTTTTAAAAGTATACATATATAAATACTGAATTACACTGATATATGTACACCAGCAAATATATAACAATATACTTGTCATATGATAGTAAGTACCTCAAACATCCAACATCATCCAACAATCGCCCTGCTTGCTTCCCCGGCTGCAACGTTGCAACATGGTCAGTGTACAACACAACCAGGGCATACAACCATGGCGATTTGCTGTCTCGAGGTACCCTCTTCGGCACATCTTAGTATCCGGAAGAGGGGGTTACTCCATTGACCATCATTAACCATTTGTTCACCAAGTATTTGTCAGCTAATCTAAGTCCAAGGGGCTGTTTAAAGACACTCATGTTCACCAACAATATTAACCAATGATATTTTCCATCACTATTCACCGATGGTATCAACCAACAATAAGAAGCATCAATATAAACCAACAGCATTCACCGATGATATCAACCAACAATAAGAAGCATCAATATAAACCAACAATATTCACCAATGATATCAACCAACAATAAAAAGCATCAATATTCACGAACAATATGAACATATGATATCAACCAGCAATAATAAGCATTAATAAGCATAAATTATCCACTCATTAAGCATCCAATAACCACCCATGAGCCATTCCTTCGGCCTCCCTAACCGTGTGCTGAGGATTGCAGTGACTGCTCCGATGAGACCACCACGGGTTGGGATTCGACCGGTTGGGATTGCTCCGTATGCACCTGTGGCTGCAGCAAGCGGTTCACATCCCCAAAATGACCAAGCTAGCAACTAGTTTAACTAGTCTACCAGCTGCCAATGGGATTACAACCATCAACAATGCTTAATGATAGGGGCTAATAAGCAACAATAAATGCTTAAACAACTATTGTTTGGTGGTTGTAAACATGTTTTTCCCTAGTAATGATTGACAAATGGTTGACTAATGTGTTTCACAGGGGTTGTTTGAAACCAGCAACCAGGTTAGCTTGTTGAACTAACCTGGCAATGGAGAACAAGCGGGCAATGGAGATGACTGCAGCATATTGTTTCCATGCTGGGCACTAGTTGAAATGGTTGCTGCAAATGTTTTATAGACGGAAAAGCTGCCAATCATAGGCTGGTTGAACACAAATCTACATTGCCAAACTAGTCAACTAGTCTACCCTTTGCTAAGCTAGCCTGGCAATGGAGAGTATTTAATAGGGAAACCAAGGGAAATCAACTATAAATGGTGGGTTTTCCATTGCCAGGCTAGTTCACCAGGGGTTAGCTATGGGCATATCAACTACTTCCCATTCTTAGGCTACAGTGGGTTGTCACCCATCCCCGTGTGTGGACGTGCCACACTAGGGTAACAGTTATAACCCACTAAAAAATGAGCATTTTACCAGGAAACAAGGGGTCTTGGGGTGACATTATTTTGGCACATCCGCAAGTAGAGTCGGCTTCTTGACTGTATTTTGTGTTGGCGCAGCTAATGATTCGCAATCACTCTGAACCGCAACAAACATGAGTACCGTACTTGTTGGCCATTTATAACAATGATTAAAACTAGCGCCACCATGGAGGATTACATTTCCCCTACAGTTTGCTCCGGCTTGTGTTAGCTAGAAAATGGTCAAACTGTAGTCACATATGTGTAATCTAGGGGTAAAATGTAGGGATTTGGAGCCTCCAGGTGATAACATGTTTTGATGATGCAAGTTGTAGGGCTGGAACATTTTAGAATGCTGAGCACCTTCTATGATCTCAGAATCAAATAGAGTCAATTTGTAGGCTTGTTTTCTGGAACTTTAATGGTTTTTTCTAGTGACCCCCCCCGTCCCCATATTGTAGTGAGCATTTTGTAGCCTTGAATTTTCCCTGGGAATCCCAGGGACAATTTAGTATGCTGCTTAAATGTACATTATTCTTTCTGCGGGGATTACCTCCTCGATTATGGAGGCTTTGTTTTTTGAGAAAGATATCAAAACAAAATTAGGGTGAGTGACAGCAAAGGAACCTAAAACAATTGAAATCAATGCACGCATGTAACAGAAATGGAACTTTTAGTACCATTCTGTGGTGTTCCCATTTCATTTTTTTAGCAGTTGGTAGTGTGAGCACCTGGTCTTGAAACTCGTGCGCAAAGACACATGTACCCAACCCTTCTAGTGGGAACCGTTTTGCCGAAAATGAAAAAATGATTCAGTGCCCAACCTTCTAGTGGAAACACTTTGGAGAAAATATTCCAGCGCTAAACCGTTTTAGTGTAAACCGTTTCAGTGGAAACGGGTTTGCAGAAAATCGTCTTGCAGATTTGCAGAGTAGCATCAAGGCCAACTTGAAAGAGCTTCTTCGCAAGGGACCATCGAGGAAGAAACCGGAATTTTGGACTGATCCTAGTACAGGTGAAGTGGTGAGGTATGGCTGGCGAAAGGCTGGTGCTGGCAATAGGAAGCCCAGCCACAGATTTCCAAAGAAAGTCAAGGCCAAGGAAGAGCCATGAAGAGCCACTGGATGAAGACCTTCAAGTCGTTGAAGTAGAGCCATGAAGAGCCACTGGATGAAGACCTTCAAGTCGTTGAAGTTCTGAAGAAGCCAAAAAAAACCAACGAAAATAGGGTTACTGACCATCTTCGAGCAGCTAGGCAAAGGCAAGCATGGAAAGGGCACAGGCAAATGTTGAGAAAATGCTCGAGGGCCCAACCACCTAGCAGAAACCGTTGCGGAGATAATGGACACCTTTTTGGAGGAAATGTTCCGGTGATCTCTGGTGACTCCAGTGCCAAACTGTTCTAGTGGAAACTGTTTCAGTGGAAACCGGTTTGCAGAAAATCCATGAAAATGCTTCAGTTCCCAACCCTTCTGTTTGCAATCGTCTTGCAGATTTGCAGAGTAGCATCAAGACCAACTTGAAAGAGCTTCTTCGCAAGGGACCATTGAGGAAGAAACCGGAATTTTGGACTGATCCTAGTACAGGTGAAGTGGTGAGGTATGGCTGGCGAAAGGCTGGTGCTGGCAATAGGAAGCCCAGCCACAGATTTCCAAAGAAAGTCAAGGCCAAGGAAGAGCCATGAAGAGCCACTGGATGAAGACCTTCAAGTCGTTGAAGTAGAGCCATGAAGAGCCACTGGATGAAGACCTTCAAGTCGTTGAAGTTCTGAAGAAGCCAAAAAAACCAACGAAAATAGGGTTACTCACCATCTTCGAGCAGCTAGGCAAAGGCAAGCATGGAAAGGGCATAGGCAAATGTTGAGAAAATGCTCGAGGGCCCAACCACCTAGCAGAAACCGTTGCGGAGATAATGGACACCTTTTTGGAGGAAATCTTCCGGTGATCTCTGGTGACTCCAGTGCCAAACTGTTCTAGTGGAAACTGTTTTTGCAGGAAATGCTCCAGTCAGTCACTCACACGGTTTAGCGCTGGAATGTTTCTAGTGCAAACCCTTTTTAGTGGAAGCGGTTTTGCAGAAAAGCCCCCCTGCAACTTGCACCCCATCCAGTCCAGATGTGATGATGGAAGTCCATTTTCGGGCAACTTTCTCGACCTACGAAATGCATTCGAGTTTAAGAAGAGGAGCACGTTTCCAAAACTCTCCAGTTAACATGATTATGTGTTGGGAAGTTGCCAAATTGTAGGTTGTAACTTGGACCTCCTACAAGATGGTCCCAGCAAGGGTCGAGAAGCATTTGGTAGGGAAATAGGCTGTCCCCGCTGAATCCTAGCTACAAAAAGGCTATCACAGCCCCAAGCCCCTAATGTCAACCCCCATTTGTCACCATCGTCAAGCATCGTGATTAGTTTCGCTTGCTGTGGTCAATTAGTCATGCTTAGGCTAGATGTTCGAAACATTGTCCCGATCAAGCATTCTTGATCATTTTCAAGCCTGGTGAATTCACAGGTTGGCCGTCAGTTTGATCCCGCGCATACATGATTGTTGATGATCCCCTAGAACCACTGTGTGGTGGGCTTCCCCCAGTCCTAAGTTGGTGAAGATGTTTCACAAACTTATGGGATTCCTGCGTACCCATAAAGATATACGGGTGCGTACCTTTGGGTTGTATGTCGCTACGTGTGAATATGGTTGAACAACATGAAACAGGTACCCGAGAGTTCTCCCCTACATAAATCAGCTGTCTGAGGGATCCCACATTGCAACCGCTAAGTGGTTGCATCCCCCCAAAACTATGCAACCAGTAAAGTATGAATGCTTAATGATTAATGGTTGGTTACACGAAGATACATTGAATGAACACCTAGGTAAATTACAGTAGTTAAACTCATTAGTAACCTTTGCAATTAACTCATAACCTAAAAACAAATAGCCAATTTGCACTATAACTTTAGCTCACTATTTACCATGAATTGGGTGAAACCACTGTCATTATCCAGCCAATTCACCACTATGTAAACAAAATATTTCCTTGCATTTAGGATTGTCAACCCAATCCTTTTGAATTAATTCGTTGGTCAACCTCAGTCACATCTTTCTATGTGCATACAAATAGTTTTTCCACCTATGGATATCACCTAGGTATCATTGATACAAGAACTAACCTAGATTAACCTGTGAGTAGATGGTACTGGGTACTTACCTAGCTGGTTTCAAGGAATAAACATTTAATTTGTTCATAAACATATACATGTTTGTATATTTGTTGAAAGTATATATATATATGCGTATGTTCAAGAATTTCTGTGTGAGTTCAAATGTATACATGTATTTACATAAATATTGATATATATATATATATTTGTGAATATCGGCATTTATTTCATTAATTTGATGATCATGTAATTTTAAATCGACATCTCATATATCTTTCTCTATATAAATCTAAATGCATCAGCTAGATATAACCACTCATTCATCCCTAGGTCAACCGATGATTTCCCCGATGGTTTCACCGGGTTCCAGCTCGCGAAACCGAGGCGGAAATTCCAGCACGACGTCCACGTCCAGTTTCAGCAGAAGCTTGGGATGACAACAAGCAGTCCTACGGAGTGGTTTTTGGGTTTTATAAGGCTTTCATAAGAGATCTATGAGGGTTTACAGGGTTTTTAAACGGTTTATAGGGGTTTCTATGGTTTTATAGAGCAGTACCCCAACGGTTGGATTCCATGGTCTACAACCCAGCATCCAGTATAGTGATATCTACCCTAACTGGTAATTACCCTAGTGAACTAACCAAAGTCAACGACCCGGGGGGGTACCAACCTGTATGAAAAGCAATGTCAATGACTGCTGGGAATGATGGTTGACAGGCCTATGGCTAATGATGGCTAATTCATGCTAATACTGGTTGATAACGTGTGATATCGACCAATGACGGCCAAGGTAGTGACAACAAGGGATTGTGAATTGAATACATACCCTGATAGGTCACAAACCTTCTTTGAACACATGAGCCGTGATCAAACATGTTGTTTTCATCAAGCCGTGGAGACAATAATCTCAGCTCAGCCATCATTCACTAGATTGTTGACCACAATTAGCAAAACTTCAGTAGTTTGTCGCCCTTGTTTATCCATGAATAGATCATGAAGGTGATGCTGAACCAAGGTTGACAAGTTTATTGACCATGAAACCAATGCAGTATTTCTATCAACATAAGGTCGATTAACCAGTACCATAAACCAGTTGACTTAAACAGGGAGTCAATTAAGATCCGCGAATCGACGAGTCTTTCGGGCAATGACCCGTTTTATTTTTACAGCAGATGAGTTTTGATGGCCAGTGGTCCCGTTTCGTTGGGTCAAGGTCCATCATACGTTACTTGTTGTACCCGTCTACTTATTTCTCATGATGTGGGGCAGCCTTCCAGTCAATTTGTTTTGTGGCGAGCTTGCAGCCGTATGACACAAACTACCTTCCGCTGCCATAGATTTTCGATTGCCTTCAGCTGGTCAATATCGTAGTCATCGGGCTGGTTACGCCGTTGTGTCCAGCGAGCTGTGACCACGACAGTAGAGCTGCTGATGGGTTGCCCTGTCTACAGTTGGCTCCAAGTTGTGACCATTTATGACCCACCAGGATTTCGTTCGGGAGCTACTCCGGTGCTGCAGGTACGAGCACCTCGACTTTCACTATAAGCACCTTTACCTCCACTTCCACTACCACATCTTCAGGGACTACCACGTCCTCTATCACATCTACAAGCACCTTCACTTCCACTACTACATCTTCAGGGACTACCACGTCCTCTATCACATCTACAAGCACCTTCACTTCCACTTCCAGCACCTTCACTTCCACTACCACATCCTCAGGGACTACTACTTCCACTATTTCCACTACTACATCTTCAGGGACTACCACGTCCTCTATCACATCTACAAGCACCTTCACTTCCACTTCCAGCACCTTCACTTCCACTACCACATCCTCAGGGACTACTACTTCCACTATCACGTCTACGAGCACTCGTACTTCCACTACTAGCACTTCGACTACCACTTCTACAAGTTCCAGCACTTCAAGTTCCAGCACCTCAACTTCCAGCACCTCAACTTCCAGCACCTCAACTTCCAGCACTTCAACTTCCAGCACTTCTATCACCTCTACCTCTTCTTCCAGCTCATCTTCGACTACACTCGTTTCTTGGAGTAACTATCATCCACGTTACGTGCGGATGGCATTCGCCTTGAGCTGGTATGGAGCTCTGTCCCTAAATGGTGGCACCTTTCAACCAACCAATAATGATCAATATTGAGGAAACTTGCCATTTTGGGGTACACCATCTATTGACAAACCCGTATTCTCTCAAATTATCACATCAATCCAAATCAGTTGATCTACATGTTTCTGATTGTGCGGCATGATTTTCTCGTTTGCCACACACGTCGCCGGTACAAACTGGGTGAGTGGTGGCTTTCTAATCATCAAGTGTTCGCGGACGTCAGTAGTTGTTTGTTGATGGTCAATTGATACGGAACGAATAGTTGACTGATAGTAAGTAGTGCATGGATGGTCTTTCAGTATCCTTTCCTTCAAATGCTACTCCAACCACTTGTTTACCATCGACGAGGACCATCGATCCCACATTAGAATGTCCTTGTTGTTGGCTGTTTTGGATTAGTTCCTGGGGAGCATGGATTCCCCAAAACTCCAGAGTGGTGCTCCACAGAGATTGCGAAGTTGGTGCACATGACTATACTTAATAAGCGATGGTTTCTTAAAATATGGAGCCCAAAAAATGGTTGGCATACTACTCAAAAGGATTCTTAATGAAGGATTTGGGGGTTCCCCCTATTTTGAGAAACCACTAAGTATGTTTGACTTCAGAGATCATACTTATTCATTTAGTTGTTTATTCAATTGACCATTGTAAATCTCCAGGTTTATCATAACTGACCATGACAATCCATGATGCTCTAAATCTACATATTAGCAATATGATCATAGAATCATCCTAGTTGACCATGACAATCCACTTACATAGCTGACCATGATGATCCATGATACTATGATACAGCTTTTTGGTGGTTCCAAACATTTCTTATTTTCCCCAGTAACTATTATATAACAAATGGTTGGTTGACTAGTATGTTACACAAGAGGTGAAGCCACCAACCAACCAGTTTATGATCATTATAAGCCATCATAATCATTATAACTACCAACCAACCATTCTTTTTCATAGGAGTTGACACCACCAACCCTGGTGTATGGTAGACCTGCGTCACCGACACTTCCATGCTGCGCAAACTCACCACAGCGTTGTTGGGACCTGGGGCTCTGTGACATGGTGACATGTAGTGGCAAGCTGCGCAAGCTGGCGATTGCGACTTGAGATTCCTAGTTGGATAAGGGCTATATAGGGAATCTGGGCATAATAGGGGTTATATAGGAAATCTAGGGTCAAACATTGTTGTAGGGCTTAGTAACGCGAATTTATATTCCTCGTTGGTGGTTTCATAGGGATTCTTAATGCGGAATAGCAATTAGTAGTGGTAGATCATATGGGCCAACAACTAACAAGAGTGGTTAAACAAGTATTTGTTGGTTGACTCATATCTTTCATAGGGGTAACCACTAGTCTGGTTAGATGGTCCTGGATGTTACCCTCTGGTAATCCTAATTTCCTCTGGGTGGAAATTCCACTATTATCACTATTCATAGGTGGCTCACCTTTTAGAACTGGTGAGATGTCGATGACATGGCGACCTGGGTAACAAGCACAAGCAATCATTTGGTGGATGAATATCAGCGCGACGCGTGACGACCAGTCATTTATGGCATGTAAACAGCCACAGGGATACCGGTTATTGACCTACAGCCATATGATTTAAGTTGAATGTTTGCTAATCATCATGAATGGTATGATTGTGTAATAGCAGTATTTGACTCAATAATGCCTCTGGATGTCAATGATGTAAATAACACCCTATTCATGTCAATTATACAAGGTGGGCCCCCCTAGTTACAACCTGGTTTACAAGACCATTTATAGATAGTTATGGTATATTTGCCATAACTAGTAGTTACCATACTTATAACCCAACTTAAAGCTGGTGAGGGGCCCACCTTGTACCTTGGTTAACAATCATTTGGTAAGTTAATGACTACTTGGAGGTGCATCCCCACTGCTCATATTTGGTAACCGTGGTCCTAGGGGTAACTTGACTCACCTACAGGGCGACTTGCCATTATCATATCCCACTTACAACCCCACCTCCACATTTGATATCAATGGTTTATGAGCCCAAGTAAGATAGTGACCAGGAGTCCTAGTCATTCTCTTACCTAGGGCATGTAGACACGGGTTTGGCATGAAGCTAGACAATTGCAGATTGTGATACATCATTCTCCATTATGCAACAATGAACTAGACCATGGTATACTTCTACCTCCATTCCTAAGCCTTGTTTGCACTATTCACCAGTATGGTTCACCATGACGGAAACGTTAGAACCAATGTGCATCCGAATTACCAACAGAAGTGTAGCATAATATACTTGATAAAAGTGAAAAAGAGAAAATGTATACACATATATACATCGATTTTCCATACTAAATTGTTTACAATGATTATAATGCCTTTATAACAACCATTCCTGAAAACATATACAAGCATCATACCGAATCAATGTGAAACAAGTAGTGTACCATAAGCATGACCGTATCGATAGTTAATCTCGATAGACTTAACCCTTGCTACCACCATATAAAACCACAATCGTTATTACTGATCCTTGACAAAAAATCATAGTTTGCCACAATGCTTGGTAACAATGACAGTCAATCTTAGAATCTCACAATGTTGGTAACAATAACGATTTGGACTGTGAGAAACAACAACACCAAAACCTAAGGTTGGTATAATCATACACATAGCTGATTGAACGCATCAACCACAACCATTGAGCCATAGTGGACTGTAGTGATTTCTGTAACCACATGACCAGAACCATCATGATCGGTACCTTTGATGATTTCCAGAAGCATAGCTTGTCCACAACCAGTTACCTATACCAGGTGGGCCCCCTGCTCATAACTTGGTCAGCCAGCTAACATCATTGAACTATAGTTATATCTACTCTAACGAGTAGTTACCCCACTTCTAAACCAACCTGGCTAACTTATAGTCGTTCATCATAAGCTACTTATCATTCTCATTTAGAGCTATGAACCTCATAAACTACCTCCCTCATTATCATTTCACGAAAATAGTTGTAAGCCAACAAATCGCGTTCTCTTGGTATCATTGATTACCATCTTGGGAGCTATATTCACTAGCTATAAACGATTACCCTAGCTATAAATTGGCGATTTCCCTAGTTATAAAACATAAACTCACCCTAGTTGTAAGCCAAGTTGTATCACTAGCTACCCTAGCTATAAACCACCGCCATCGCCCGGTCGCCCCCCCCGGTTGTAGATCGGTCGGTCCCGGGTTGATTCCGGCGTCCCTGGGTCGTCGCTGAGGTGCCAGGTGCCACACCTCCACCGCCACCGCCGCCGGATGAGGACGACCTGTCCCCCAGGTGTTGCCCCCCCAGGGCCTGTTGAGTTACCATGGGTCACCAAGTGGCGGGTACCTGGCCAGTGACCAGGCCCCAGAGTTATGGTGGTTTGGTGCATTTTTTGTATACTATATAGAAATGGTGGTTTCTCAAAATAGGGGTACCCCTAAATCATCCATTAATGATCATTGATAGTATTAAACCAACCATTTTTGGGGGTACCCCTATTTTGAGAAACACCCAAATGATTACTCGATGATTTGGTGGGATGACGAAAGAGAAACACCCAAGTAACCAAGATTTCTATGGTTGGTTCATAGAGTTATTCTATACTATGACTTTAGAGTTATGGTAGTATGATTTATGATTGATTGTACCGGCATTTCTATGGTTAGTACAACCCGTAGTATTTTGGCTGGTACCATTGCATCATAGTTCAATGAAGTATTGAAGTATGCTTAAACATGGAGTCAGTAAAGTGTGATTAGGAATTGGTGAATTTGTGTGAATTTATCTGTGCTCCCTAATGCTAACCCGCTACTATAGGACACCCAGGATAGTCTTTGTTCTGTGGCTCTGGGTCAATACCCCAGAACCCTAGCAGTCAAATTGTTGGCTTGTTCACTTGCCCATGGCAGCTGATTGGTTAAACACTTGACCCAAAGCCATGCTGGTATTCGTCGTATTCAACTGTTGCTTCTCATCCCCGACTATGAACTCTGAACTAGCTATAGTTGATAATTAATGTGTTTACTATGTGCTAGCCATAAATAACCACTATGAATATGCATTTACCTGTTTTCATCACTATTAAACATGAACTGATTATTTGCTCGTTGATCCTGGACTAACCACTATCCGTCACTCTTACCAGCTGGTGAAAAGCCATTGGTTGTGTAGCCAAACATGTATGGTTTGTGAATAAGCATCGCTGATATTGGATGATGTAGGGGAACCCCTATTTTGAGATGCACCCGTATCTTCAATGGAGAAGAATGATTTCTTGGGTTGAATGAATCTTGCCGATACCTTTAAGCCCACTTACCATGCTAAATGGTATATAGCAACTAATAGTTTGAATTCCATAATGTGCGGTGATTATTGGTCATGCATTGAAGCTATCAATCCAATGTGCACCATTTATTGTTCAAACTATGGATAGAATTGATGTGGGTTCTACCCAGGGTCTTGGTCACATATCCATAGTTGCTGGCTTACATCGGGGTTTATCATTCTGATCATTTCGTTGTGGGTCAAAATTGGGTTCCCTTGAAAAGCATTCGTTTATTATAGATTCCCCTTATCAATCGCCACGACTTGGGGGTTCCAAATTTTCACCCACAACCATTGAGGGGAAAGCCACAAGGGTAGTTATAGGGCCAGGCGCTGAGGTTCGCCCACCGGGTGAACTTCAGGGCTTGGCCCTTGAAGAAAAAACAAGCCATGGATACACCCCTAGTCACTATCATATCTCAAAAAAAATAAAAAACACATTCTATGTTAATGGGTGCGCCGTTTTTGCTTGGTGGCTTCTACGTTAGTTGCAAGGGCTGGAGTGGATTTCACACGTCCCAGGACCAACTTCTATGGTTTTTCAGGATCGATTTTGGAATATTTTGGAGTCTTGTTTCCCGGGATATTCACAGGATTGGCCACAAAGCACCCCAAAATTCTCATCAACATAGAAGTGCGAAACAATACGACATGTACGATTGGGGGAATGCCATTCGTCCTGGAAACAACTTCTATGATCACGGCAATAACCTCAAAGTATGCTGCGACTTCTATGTTAACAGTGCTCCATCGTGCATTTAACCACCATTGGCCATTGTGTACCACGGTTTTGGTCCAGGTGTCCTGGTCGGAACATTCGGGTATTTCCAAACAAAGGACAAGAATGATCAACAACGGCATTAACATAGAAGTGACACGAGCAGAATGCTTTTCAGTTGAATGACTTCTATGTTAATCAGTTGTGATCACATCAAAGACAGCCAATGACGAAAAAAGATCAACTGGAATCAAGAGGGTAGCTTCCATGTAAGCCTGCGAATCGTGGTATTGGACCAATCCTCAATCACCTACCTTTTTATTCAAAAATGCAAGAATTTGTGTGGTCTATGATGAAAAATTGCCAGCCCCATGGAACAATGCATGCATAGTAACTTATCAAGAAATATGGTCGTTCCAGGTGAGAGATGATAGGGTTGATGCCTAGTAGAACAATCAGAGCTTCCGTGGTCTATGATGGCAAATTGCCAGCCCCATGGAACAATGCACGCATAATCATTTTTCAGTTCTGCAAGGCGTGGCAGACACCTTGCAAAAAGTGAGAAACGCAAAAAGTTGGGCAGCCTCGTTTTGCGAGAGAGGTGTTGGTTTTCGTCTTGGGTTGCTTAAGCCAGGACGGAAGAAACATGAAAGAGTCTAATCGCAACAAGCATAAAATACCGTAAATTACCGTGGTTTATGTTCCTCGGAGTTTCACGTCTTGTGAAGTGCGGGCGAACCTCAAATCCTGGCCGTAGTTATACAAGGTGGTCCCCCAGCAGTTACAAATTTTGTTGCGGAACCCTAAAACTGGTATTCCACCCAGGTTAGGCTAGTTATAAAACAAGTCATAAGTGGTTGCCGGAAGGATTCCTGGTGGCTGATCGACAGGACGGAGTCATCGCTGCATCGGTCACCAGCGTGGCCAGTTTCTGGGCCTTCGAGGATGCTGGTTGATCATGGTTAGTGGTGGTTAGTGGTGGCTAATGATGTTTCAGCATGGTTCAGGACGGTTAGTGGTGGTAAATGATGGTTGATGATGGTTGATGATACCCTACTCTTCCAGGTAACCAGGGAACCCCTGGCGTAGGAATGGTTACCAATAGGTAACTGGAAGGGTAGGGATAGTCACTTAAAAGCTTAACCACAGGGCTCAATTGGTTACTGATACTTAGAGGGGCATGTAGTCAGTATGTAGCTATTACTAATGTGGTAGATTGATTCATAGTACGTAATATCGGTCCATATCAAAAATTAACCTTGATGCTTGCATGATTATTGGCTCATGTTCATCAACTAGACGCCAATCGTTAGAATTAAAGATGGATCTATAGAAAATCATTCATGATGCATTTAGTTATTCTTACTGATCGATCCAGCAGAGGCAAGCTGCACTGTCCGATCAGTTTACCCGTGTAAAGGGCGAGTTGGCATCCAACAGCCAGCGTGGCTGGGCTTTTCGGGGAGCTGTTGCTAACTCACTTATCATTGATCGCCAATCATTACTGATTTCCACCTTCATTAATCATTAGTCACTCAATTTCATTGGGTTAAAATGATTTGTTCGTTGAACGCTACAAGCATCGCGAACCAAAGTTGAACTTTTTGGACGGTTTCGACGATATGATGTTGCTTCGACGCTCGCAACATAATCTACCTCGACCTGAGGAGATCAAACGACATGGTTGAGCGAAGACGACTGAAATCTATCGAAAAAAACGAAGAGTTCAATTTGATTTCGCTGACGACCGTTCACAGACCAATGGAATCGGACAATGCAATGAGGGAGCAGATCAATCGGTACTTCATGCACGATCATTTTTTGTGCAACGGCAGAGTGTACGATCGCAGAGATCCCTATGCTGCCAACAACACTGACGACTATTGTGTACAGTGGTTGGGTATGATCAACAGCGACAAGAAGGTCACTCATGTGTCGGTTGTCGAGGACAAGATCACGTACTTGTCGAAGTACAAAACGGATCTGGGATGGGTGTTCTTCAGGTTTTCTGCAGACGAAGGTTTGTGGTGGCATCTGGAGACCGGATCCTAGTTGAATCACTATTGGCTAAAAAGTTGTATAATCATCAGTTCATCATTCATCACTGGCTTAAAAACCAGGAATCACCACAATGAATTGTTGGATCACCATTGAGTCATCATTAATCACTAATCATTAATCACTAATCCTAGTAAGATCACCAAAGTGACTTGGGTAATCGCCATGGTTCATAGTTAATTAATCATAGCTGTTTTCACTAATCACCATTCATGAATCACCGATCATGAATTACTAGCCCTTAGATTAATCAAAGCATTCATCATTGGGTTAAAGGATTGATCATTAATCTTGCGTTATTAGTTGGTCATAAAAGGCACAATGATAATTACCATTAATCGTCAACAATTAGTTCACCATTGGATTCATCATAGCTCTTATCACTAATCACCAGTCATCAATCTCCAATCCTAGTGCAATCACCACAATTAGGTCACCACTCATCATCTATCATCAATCATCATAGTCAATTATGAATCATTCAGCATTAATCACCATAGTCAATTGTCAGATCACAATTTTGAATTTCAATCTAATTAGTCATTAATCACACACCATTGGTCATTAAGTAATCATTAATCATAAATCATTAATCAATAGTCAATTAAACCATTCATCACTGGTTCAAAGCAATCATCACTAATCACCAATCATTTGTTCATCATCGTCTAATTAGTCAATCATTAGTCTATCATCAATTAAAATAATCACCTTCATTAATCACCACTAATTAATCATCAATCTTCAATAGGAATCATTCATCAAGAGTCAAAATTCATAAATCATCATTAGTTAATCAATTGTTAATCATCAATGTCCGATCCTAGTGAAATCACCATAGCTAGGTCACCATTAATCATCAATAATAGATCATCATTAATCACCATACTGAGTTTATTTATCATTATTGGTGATCATCACTAATCAAACAATCAACATCCAATCAAACATGGAATAATCACCAATACTAGTCACTAATCCAGGGTATCATCATCATCATCATCATTCTCCAACAATGATTAATAAATTGAGTGATATCACCAACGGCAGGCACCAATAGTGAAATCATAAATTGTGATCCTATTATTAACCATTCACCAGCTATTGTTGGTTAATATTCAAAGCACGAATCATAAATCATCAATCATTCATCATCAACTAACCATTCGCCATTATAAACCATCAGCCATTAACAATAGACCAAGATGGACCATTAACCATTAGCCATTATAAACCATTATTACTTCATTGTAATAATGGACCATTAACCATTAACAATGGACCATTAATTAACCATTATTATACAGTAAACCATTGTGAGCCATTAGTTCATTATTAATGGCTAATGAACCATTAAAAAAAACTATTACTTGATCATAAACCATTAACCATTGCCATAGTGAAATCACCATGGACCGCCACGTTGAGGCGCTCTGGGCCTTGCTCTGGGCCTGGGCTTGGGCCTGGCCCCAGCCCTGGCGGCGGCCTTCGTGGCCAACGGCGGGGCCCCCGGTTGGACCCGAAACGGGACCCGAAACGGAAGCGAACGCGCGACCCGAAGGGGGTGACGTGACCATTCATCAAACTTGAGTGATTTTTTCGCATTTTTTCATAAATTCTTTTGATTTTTTTCGAATAAATCGAGTCATTTGTTCAACTTGAGTAAATTCCATGAGTCATTATGAGTCGGTCATCTAAGGTGAGGGTTAGTAGTAATTTTGAATAAGAGTAAGTCAGTCATTATGAATGATGTGTTTTTTCATGATTGCTTGGTTGGTCACCATTCATTCATTTTTTTTTTCCGGGGTGAATGGTTAATAGTAGGGGATAGTAACCACAATGATCAGTGATCTAGTATCCAACTAGGGTATAACCATTCATTAACCAGGTTGGTTGTTTTAAACATTTAAGGGGGAGATTATTGTAGTTAATAGGAGAGAATAAGTAACAACCATATGACCATCAATTAAGGGGTTTACAGGTGGTTTAACCATTGATGTTAGATCATATGGGACAATAACTTACAACAATGGTTAAACGACCATTGGCTGGTGATTGCAAGCATGTTTTATTGTTTCCAGGGACTCTTTATTGTTTTCAATGACTTTGAGAGACTTGATTGGTTAAGTCATATTTTTCATAGGGGTTAGAATTATGAACCAGTGCCCATGAACAACCATTACCAACCATTACAGTAATCATTCGTGGTTCACAACCAGCAATCATTTACAAATACCAATCATAAACAACTGTTTATCAACAACCAATAACAACCGTTGGTAGTGGTCAACCATTAATCTACCATTAGCAACTCCACATTACGCATAGATTGACCACTGATTATGCATAAAATCAGCCGTCAACAACCGTCAATCAACCATCAACCATTGATTTGCCATGAGTCAACCATGGTTGGTTTTATGGTGCTTGGGCCATGGTAGGTGAAATGGTTTCGATTTGTATGTTGATTGATTTGTTTCAAACAATGTGGTTAGATGTTTCTTGAATGGTTGGTTAGTGATGGTCAATGATTGGCTTATGGTTTGCAAGTGATGTTGGTCAATAAGGGGTCAAAGGTCGGAAATTGGTTGGTGAAAGGCTGAAACGTGCTTGGTCAATGACAATGATGGTCATACGATGGTCTTTACGTGTTAGTAAGCATTACTGAGCAACAGCAATCGGCATATTATACCAACTAACATTTGGTGGTTGGTGTTGCTTGATATTGGTTGGTTTCGGTTGGTGGATATTCTCAGCATGTTTCTTTTTTCCAACAAGCCAACTGGAACTGATGTTGACCCTGTTTCCGTGAGTAGGTAAGGATGGTAATGGTTGTGTGGATATTTGATGTTAGATTCCGTTGCGTTAGATTTGTCGACCACTGGTACAACATTAGGCCATTGGCAGTCGCTTTTTGGCAATGTGACTTGATATCCACTCCCAAGCACTTGCCAGCTGCCATGTTCAACTGATGAGCTGTGTGATTTGAGGTTTTTTTTAATTTAGCTTCTTCACTGAGAAGACGTGACCTCAAGGTCCACCATATGGATTCACCATTACAGGGACATCCCAGAAAGCCTTCATGGCAATTTGCCTGTGGGCAGCTTTGCAGCTAGAGACTTGAGATTAAGCACAACCCCCTGACGTTTCAAATCCCAGATCGATGTTTGATGATTTGGTTAACTTGGTAGCCAGTTGCTTCTCAAAATCATAACCCCTCCAAGCCTCCAAGCTATTTGTTTGTTCAAGAATCGTCGGTGTTTGGATGGATCTAGGGGGTCATGCATTGTGGTTCATGCCTCATCTACTACTTGGTGGTTTTAAGCACAGATTGTGTTTCCCCAAGTATTCAAGGATAGTGAATTTGCTCATGTTTTTTTCAGGGGTGCAAACCACCAATCAGTCTGCCGTTTTTTTAGACATATGCTGTGAGTTCTACCAACATTAGGATTGTGTTTTTATGGGTCATTCTTCGGGCTCACCATTTCTGAACACTCCGATACTCTGAAAGATGTTAGCCTCTAAATGACCAGTAACCACTGACTCACTACAAATTCAGAACGATAATATATACAATATGTATATACATTGGTGGGGCCATCAATCGACCAGCAATCATTGTCTAGCCATTGATCAACCATCAACAGACCATTTATCAAGATGAATCAAGCAGTAAGCAACCATGAACTGACCATCATTCACCAATAGATATATACTCTATCACTATTTACTAATTCACCAGCAATTGGGTATGTGCCGAGCCATATTCGTGGTACCCCTATTCATCAACCAACGGTTTCCTATGAAAGATGATCATTAGCAAACTGGCGGGACCCATAACGGTTACCCGTCATGGCTTGGCATCGCCATCGCGAGGTCAGATCACCCTCGCAGTGGACAACCCCGATGAGTTCCAACGTGCCATGGTGTTCGTTGGTTGATGTTGCTTGGTTGGTTGGTTTGTTTCTTGGTTTGTGTGTTGGTTGCTTAGACACAATCACAATACACATATCTACTGATACTGGTGTTGGTTGATGTTGGTCGATGTTGAGTTTCAAAGAAGTAGTAGGGAGATGGATGGAGTGCAGTTTGTCAATCATCAAGAGGGAGCACCTGAGATGTTAAATACCTGGAGGTGCACGTTGGGTTAGTTCACCATGTTTATAAGCCCTATAAGGTAGCTTATAACCACCAGAAACCATGACTAGTGACCACTTACTAATTGGAGGTGCACATCCAAGTATAGCAGGGGTGGCAAATGGTTGTTTGTCAGTACAGGGGTCATAGTGCTGGTGTAGGAAACGGTGATCATCGAATCGACGGGTCATCCGATTTCACTGAATGGGGAAATTTATGATGGTTTGTCGCATGTTGTTTAGATATTTCTTATCTTCATCAGTATCAACAAATGTTTGATTGATTGACGTTTATTTTCATAGGGGTTGAAACCACCAGCCAGATAATGTTGAACGGTTAGGAAATTGTTTTCCATCCTCCAGTTGGCATACTTGAGATGTTGATAGGTCTCAACGAATTCGTTGATTTGAAAAACTACGCTGGGGGAAACCCTTGTTCTGACCATCAAAGCGCCTTCCCCTAGATATGTTTCCATCATTCTCAAGAAGGGCTGTAGTTACTGTAGAAGTGATTCAATGCCATGTTTGACCACCCTACTGTGTGGGGTGCAGCTATGAACTTAGTTTTTTTTTATCATTTTTTGGGATTGTATTGATTTACCACATATCCACTAAAGATTCACCTTTTAGCAGGGGATCTCAAAGCCAGCAAGGCTAGGGCAAAGCAGTTGGTGGTTTGATTGACGTGCAGTTTTCATTTCAATGACTTTGTGATGATTGACGAGATGACGCAACCACCAACCAGACACTATGGTTGGTTATTATCCCCGACTCATTCAACTACCAGCAGCAGGATCTATATAGCATTGCTAATCATGATTAAGCGTCATCATTTCGTAACATCATCAACCGTTGTTGAGCAACAGCAACCAACATTCACCAACCAGGCACCAACGTCATTGGCAAACCTTCAACCAACCGACCATGCAGCAACATGGGAAACCGCCCGACGGAAGCTGGCCCCAAACGTTGTAAGAGACATCCATTTACCAACGATGATCCATCCGTAAACCAAGCATTAACCAACCAACAACCCAACTCAAACCAACCATTCACCCACCATTTCCCACCATAAACCCATACCTTTCACCAAGGTGGTAAAGCCAAAAACGATCATAAAGCATAAAGCCAGCATTTAATCCACCACTTAACCCACCATTCATCCCACCATTTGACGCTTGATGGGGACTCAACCACTAAACAGAACCCACTCTTCACTGGTCTCTCCCCGCAAGGTGATCCTCGGGCTCAGTCGGCACTGAAACGAGCTATCGCGGAGTTGGCAGGGCCTCTGGTAACGGAGGCGCCCCTGGTGTAGCTGAGGATTCATGGTGGAACCGAAGTTTTTTGGTTCATAACTAGCTTAAGCATGGTTAACTACCAGACGTGCGTAGAGCTCAGTATAGTTGAAAGGTTTGTTTGACCAACTTTATAGCTCGGTTGAGTATTTTGTTTTTTTTCCATGCAGGCTAAACATGGTTAACTACCATAAGTAGTAGAGCTAAGTAAAGTTCGATGGTCCATTGACAAACTTACTGTATACCGTCTTACTTAAACTGGGCTTTTTTTTGTGGGATACAAGCTCACCTTCTAAACAACCTCAAAAAAAGATTCAAGAGGTCAGTCAACTAAGCCCTATCAACATGCAAAGCACTTCTGAGCCATCACGTCCAATGATTGCAGCATGAATGTTTTGGCCCCACATCCCCAGTGGCGCCATGACCCCCGGTGGCGCCATGACCCCTATCCGTTCTATGCCATGGCACAGGCTGCCGTGACCCTGGCCTTCGGCTGCATCGCCACTGCGCGAAATGTGGTGGTCCGCGGCGTGAAGACCTTGGCGTCGCGGTTGCTGCAAGAGATCCTTGACGCAGCGCCAGTGGTCACCAGGGCGGGTTCAGAAGTGGCCAGCTGGTGGATCAACTACATGACATAGGCTGGATCAACTGGAATAATGTTGGTTTCTGATTAGTATCTACCTGTTGGTTTCATCTATTTTCATTACTTTAGGGGGGTTACACTAATCAGAAACTAACATTAGGCTGGATCAACTGGAATAGGCGGGATAAACTGGACATAGTCATCAACTATAGGGAAAAATATATGCGGCTTTCTGGTTCTACCTTGGACTTTGGGTGGATAAAGTGATTTGAAAAATGGACGGGAAAATATGTGGATGTATGGTATGAATAGCTTTTTTGGGTGTTCTAGATTTGGTGTGGTGGGAGGACCTGACTCAGTGCTTTCCAGTACAGTTTCTTGTCCCTCATTGATCTTGGTTTAAGGGCCCTTACAAGCGCTGCTTGGTTCGAGATTGGAACCTAAAATGCGGAATGAGATTAGATCCGCAGTAAAATCAATCCTTGTATCAGATCATTAGATCACTCGTAAAATCCCAGAGGTCAACATGTTACGACTGGATACCGCCAATGAATTAAACACTCGAATCCATCGTTGTTTTGTGTTGCAAGTGTCACAGCACCCTGGGTGGTGATAGATGTGAAAAAAATGTGTGGTTGTACCTGTGGGGCACCAGGTGACTGGGTCTCTGCTCAGAAATGGTGCGCCAGTTGCATGAACTGAGGACTAACTCGTGGGATCCACTGATTGCAATGTTTACCCCGGATGAAGAACCCCTGAGTTGTTTCATAATTGGGGAGGTTACGAGTTTAGCAGAAATCCATGACTTTTGGGGCGGAAACCCCTTTATTTATGGACTAGTTGTTTTTTTCATCAGCCAATAATCTATGACTTTTGAAAGAAATCCCTTCAATCAACCAATGGTTTATTAAGCCTGGCAAAGAGCGTGGAGCTGCCTGGAGATCCCGGGGATGCTTGATGAGCCGCTGAATCAACGACCAACCGACGGGGAACTTTACAGTGAAGGGAAATGTGCCACGACTAAAGGTTTCTGATTGCTGGTTGATGGATTCAAACATTGTTTGTTTTCGTCAGTATTTGGAAAGGTTCGTTGACTAACTAATATTTACAATATAATATTATAATGGGATGGCTAGCCCTAGCTGGCATTCCTGACCCTTTGCTAAAGGACAAAGGATGAATTATCAGCGCCAACCAGGTTGATTAAAGGTCAATGAAAACACACATGTTGGTAAAATCTAATCTGTGTTGGTTACATACCGCCAGACCTGGATTGGCTTGTCCTGGTCAATAGTCATGTTGTTGGGGATCAGTGATCGATCGGTGGTGGCCTTCACCAGAGCCGGCTTTGGGAACGTTCCAAAGAGGTGGCATTCTGCTTGGTGAATGTAATTTACGTGCAGATGATATGCATACGTAAATGCTTTCAGGTTTCAGGGGACTGCAAAACTGACAAGCAAAGAATCTGAGTATTTTATATAGATATATTTATTTACGCACATATACTTGTCTATATATGGGCGTATCATTTGACTTGTATCATACTAGTTGGATACTTATTTGGTTTCTTGATCATTTTATCATCCACGGATGATGAACCATTTCGAGGAGCTAACGGTATAATTTAGTCATCTTAGAAACCATAATTAACTCAAAGTATTCCAGATCTTGATGGTTGATTAAGCTACGGAACATCCGTGGGAGGCTCCGATAGATATATCAACTTGAAATACTTGGTTGGTAGAGTTTATAAGGGCCTAATCAGGGGTCACAACCAAGCCAATCTGCCACCAACCATGAAATCAGTGGATGCTATGGGTGGAGTCTGTAGCCATGCACATTTGCACGCTGCCAGGATGCTTGACATTTGCTTCCAGGCATTGGGGTGTTGACAGTGGCTGTTGGCAGTGAACTGAGCACCCCATATGGATCCAGATGGTGCCAATTTGCACATGGTGGATATAGCGGTTTCTCAGAGTAGAGGTACCCCCCCATCATCCTGTATTAACCATTCATAGTAATAAACCAACCGTTTTTGGGGTCTCCTATGGCTTGAGAAACCCCCATATTGATACTTCATGATGGTGCTAAACTCTCTTTTTTTGGCGGGGGATGCGGAGAGGGGGTTGATATACTTGCATGCAAAGGCGCAAATTGCTAAAGGCAGCATGCGAATCGCTCAGTCGAATTTCACGCAGTCGTCATTCGTAGCTGCCGCTGGAGCAAGGTTGGGCATTGGTGGGCTGTTGTTCAGTGTGCGATATGTGAGCAGCTTCTATGCCTTCTAAATTCAATGGCTTGAAGCTGAATTGGGTCATTTGCATCGAAGCCGTAACCTTATTTTTGGCTAATCAGCTGGTTGTGTTTTTCCAGCTTTGTTGGAAGGTATGGTCCCGTTCTTGTAAGCAAAGAGTACAACAATGTACAACATGTGTTTGAAGATTGATTCATGTATGTTAGTCAACCCAGATTTTCAGAAACATCATCAAATTGAAGCATTAGTGAGTATTAAACCATTTATGTTGTAACATTGAGTTTAGCAACTTGGATTGTGATTACTCTTCAGTTTTACATCAAGCATGATTACCCTTGGCACCCAAACCCTTGAAATTTGTAGGGTCTCACCCGAGACCTCGGGTATGTTCGACAAAATCAAAATACCCCGGGTTTCTTTTGCAAACCTCGGTTTTTCTTTGTCGAACCCGTACTAAACCCGTATTTAACCCGTACTAACCCCGTATTTTTCCCGTACTGACCCCGTATTTAAATACTGGTTTGGAAAACCTCGGCTTTCGGGGAGAAACCTCAGGTTTTCCGACAGACCCTACGTTTTTTGCGGGTTTGGGTTCTCCAGGTATATATACATATATGTATTTGTATTTATAGAAATACAAGCATATTATTTATACAGTCACCTTGATAGTTTGAGACATCTATTACTAACAATCTAAATTATGTCCATCAATGAACATCACTCAACATTCCCAGATGACACAATGAAAACTCAATGCACTCAACCAACAGGTGACGACCAGTTTCATACATGTTGTAGTTAGTTGTTTCAAACACTTTCTATTTTCCCCAGTAATCATAAACAAATGCTTGGCTGACTAATATTTTTCACAGGGATTGAAACCACCAACCAGATGTAGTGTTCCACTTCCAATGCACCAATCAAACAGTGGAATCACCTGAGCTGGATGCCACAACTTGTTGCTGTTCGTTGCGAAAAGGTCGAACTGCAGGGGGAAGAGACCAGCAACTGGACAGCGACTGCAGGGCTGACTGGTTCCTATGGGTGGACCCCAAATGTTAGCGATTCGTCGGTGAACAAAAGTAGGGTAAGGGCAACTAGAGGGAACTAGTAGTTATAGCTGGTTAGTAAGGTGGTCATAAAAGGATAATAAGCAACTATATATACAATATCTGTTTGCTAAGTTGATTCAGAACAAAGGTATTTAACCATTGTATGGTAGTTGAGTGGTGGTTCCAGATGTGTTTTAGTTGTGTTCATAGGGGGCACCAGCAATAGGGGGCATGTACTGCCGAAGAATGATATATAATGATATATATATATATATACTTAAGTGCTCCACTCTGCACCTCGCCCCCTCTTTTTCCTTTTGGCGGCTTCGGTGCACCAATCCATTGGTGGTTGGCAGCTCTGATGCCCAGACACCCTCGTGTCATCTGTGGCAAGCATGCCAAACCCGCCCCAGGGTGGCTTTACAGGGGGTGGGCCTAGCAAAAAACTCTTGGGCCACACGGGCTATGCACATGCCGCACGTAAGTCTATGTTATGACTAACCACCAACTTAAGTGCTCCACTCTGCACCTCGCCCCCTCTTTTTCCTTTTGGCGGCTTCGGTGCACCAATCCATTGGTGGTTGGCAGCTCTGATGCCCAGACACCCTCGTGTCATCTGTGGCAAGCATGCCAAACCCGCCCAACTTCAAGTGAATTGCACTTGGCCTGTAGTGCCGGCCATCTTCTTGGATAGGCCTTGGATGGTGTCTCCTCCGTCGTGCAAATAACGTTGCACTGCCGACGATGTCCATCGTCCCATCCTCTTCACGACTTCGATCTCGCCTGTCGACTGATACAGGGCTGTCGCGCCTCCAATTCTGAGGCTATGAGACATGAACCGGCAGGGGGGAAGACCGACCCCTCTGGCCGCTTGCTGGAGAAATCCTTGGACCTCCAATCTCTTCAGCATCGCTCCCGAAGACCATCTGAACAATGGCTTCATCCCTTCTTCATGGTGGCTTTGGAAGCGGCCTGGCCACTTCTGCCTCATCCTCTCCAGAGCTTCCACTGGGCATAGGTGACGCTTTCCCGTAGCTTTCAAGGTTCGGTTCTCCCCAAAGGCCAGCTGGTCGGTCTTCGTCTTCCGGAACTGCAGAGTCACTGCAGATGCCTGACCCTCGTTCGCAGGTAGCCCTTCGTCTGAGAACCTGAAATCCATTCCCCGGACCACCATGGCTTCATCCACTCCATTCGAGTCGCAGAACTCCTTGGCCCGTAGCATGAAGAACCAGGCGACCACCAAGGCTGCCATCACCATGACCGCATCTGCATATGAGCCAGAGACAAAACTATTGTCAAATACGTTTATCTTGAGCGTTACATTGAGATGTGGTTTTGTCGATTTTACTCGAAGAACGATAGGGGACGTCCCAAAAACGATACCCCAAAAACAGCATGATCATGTGTGCAAGCGTCAAAGCATGGTTTGAAGCATTAAGGAATGGAGCCGCAATGCGGAAACCAAATGGGCTATTCCTATGGTGTGTAGCGATAAGGAACATAGGTTATCATGACAAGGGACAGGAATGACACCTAGATAGGTAGATCGCATTCTATGGCCAGATAAAGAGACATACAAGGTTGGAAAGGTTGGACAAGTGGATGTGCAGCTGCAAATAGTTGCCAGGGCCCATTGAACGTCGTCAAGCCGCTATGGCATACAGCCTCCGGAAATCTTGTAGATGTAAGGTCAGGATGAACGATACCCCGAACGATACCCGAACGATACCCCAAATGCACAAAAAACTGACCACAGAGACATCTTCTTCCTTCAGCTCTGATAGCTCGAGTTCCTCTGAGTAGAAGAAACATAAGAACCAGCTTGGCACCGGCAGAACCAGCTTGCCTATGGGATTGGCTATGAAATGATGATTCTTTGAATGTCTGACTCAAGCTGTGCCTATAGGATTTGCTTTAAAATAATGACTATATGAATGATCGAGTCAAGCTGTACACTGTACCTATGGGATTTGCTTTGAAATGATGACTTTATGAAGCGTGAATCAAGCTGTGCCTATGGGACTTGCTATGAAATGTTGACTCTTTGGGTGACTGAATCAAGCTGTGCTTATGGGATTGGCTATGAAAATGATGACTCTATGAATGCCTGAATCAAGCCATGCCCATCGGATTTGCTATGAAATGACGACTTTATGAATGCCTGAACCAAGCTGTGCCTATGGGATATGCTATAAAATGATGAATTTGCGGATATCTAAATCAAGCTGTGCCCATGGGATTGGCTTTGAAATGATGAATCTTTGAATGCCTCAGTCAAGCTGTGCCTATGGTATTTGCTATAGAATGAGGACTGTATGAACGCCTGCATCAAGCTGCACCTATGGGGATTGGCTATGAAATGATGACTTTATGAGTGCCTGAATCCAGCTGTGCTTATGGGATTTGCTACAAAATAATGTTTTCACGTTAGATGACAACGTCCAAAACTTGGAGAACGATAGGGGACATTCACAAATTCTTTGAAAGCCTCCAAAACTTGGAGAACGATAGGGGACGTTCTAAATTTTCCGTGAATACACCTTAAACGAATAATTTTGACGCTGCCTCATATGCTGATCTGTGGTCCTCATTCATGAAGGGGTCGACAAGCTTCTCACCCAACCACACCAGCATCTGGGGTGTGACTCCAAGCCTCCGAGGTTTCCTCACTGCCTTTCGGTCCAGGGCATTGGCGAGGATCCAAAGGCGATGCATCTTCTCAGTTGGGTCTCCCGCACCCGCCTTCTTGTGCGCATCCTTGAGGGCAAAGATGGCTTGTCGAATGGTAGCTGCCGACGACCCTAGCCATCCCAAGTAGCCCACAAATGCCAGCACCTTGTTCTCGTTCTCCACCTCGTCAGCCTGCCTACTCAGAAACTCTGAGGGCCACTGTTGTCGTCGAGCCCAGGCCTTCCACTTACTCCAGGCAGAAGCATAGGTTTTCTCTGTACTCACAGCCTTGTCTCCTCCCAGGTGCTCATCGATCCATTCTTCAACTCTTCCCACTACGTGGCCATCGAAAGGACGTGGCTCTTTGACTTCAAGGTCTACAGCCGCTTTGGCTATGACCTCCTCTGCCTTTTTCCTCGGCCTCCCTCCTGCTCTCCATCCATTCTCCTCATCTTCGCTGTCCGAGAAAACAGAGAGCCACCAGGATTCCGCCCATCTCCACACTCGACGTGGTTCCTGCTCTTCACACCCTCCAGCTCGCGTTGGACTAGACCTCTGGAGTTCTCCTCTTCGCCATCTCTTCAACCATAGAAGGATCTGTGCCAGAGCCTTGCTACCTTCATCATCAGGGCCCCCTCCAGCTCTTCCTTCACCTGCAATGGTCATGTACACCACATAGCCCCCAACCGCGAGTAGGCTGGTCGCTGTGTGCATTCCTGTGGCCCTCGTTCCTTCAACCACCAGGTCCCGTAGGTCGACTTCTTTGATGGCTCCTTCGAACCTCTCTTTCTTCGTCCTACCTTGCAGCCTCCAAAGCTCCTCCTCAGTCAGCCTCCTCAGACTGCCCGGGGGGCTCTTCCGATCGTACACCAAGACCTCCTCAAGCTCTCTGGTGCCGCTCTTCATCAAAGGCCAACGGATCGGCCCTCCCATGCCATAGGCGATCCTTCTCTCACCATCTTGTTCCTCCCAGTAGTGGCCCACTGGTTGCGGTAGCATGGGATCCCTGGGAACATGCCCTGACACATCGAGCTTGTGCGGCTTGACCCAACGTCTCTCCTCATCCCATGGGGCTGCCTTCAGGATAGCGCTGGCTGGGACCGGGGCTTCCGCGCGGACCAACGCATTCTGCCACTCCACCATCATCCTCCCTTGTTGCGCAATCAGCAAGACCCTTCTTCTCGCCAATCCTTCGCCCAACTCGGTGGTGACAAATGTGGTCCGCTGCGTCGTCCATCCCTCCTGCTTCAGCTGCTCCTCCAACAACTCCCAAGGAACTCCTCTCGGTCCTTCCACCAAGGCAACAGTGGGTTGTTCGTCCTTCACATACTTCATCAGACGCCTCACCTGTTTGCCATGGTCGGCTCCCAAAGACGCGCACACCAAAGTAGGTCCGCCTTTCCTCGTAGTAGACGCACCATTGCTTCGGGCGACCCTCTCGAAGTCCTTGAGGAGCCTCCCTTCTTGACACCACTCCTTCACCGCGATCTGGCTCCAAGGAATCTCAATCTCCTTCTGGATGTGTCTCAACATCCTTTTTTCCTTCAGCCTCATCATTTCCAGGCGATCCTCATCCTGTTCCCAAGACAGAAAGCAGGTGCCAAACCGTTCTGAATCCTCCAGTGCTTGGTTCACGGCTTGAAGAACATCCACCTTCTCCCAGCCTCTTCTTTCGACCTCCCTCTCAAACTCCTCCTCGGAGCACCTCGTCAAGAAGTCTGCCAGGATGTTGTGGTAGGTCCTCCACCATCCAGCCAACACCGTGCACCCATAACGTGCCTCCACCATGTTGACCAGACGGATAAGGAGTCTTCCTCCCCGCGTGTTGCTGGTTCTTCGCTGGAGCCAATGCTTCACCACGATGTTGTCGCCCCCATAGACCACAACCGCATTGTTCCAGCGGCGTCCCACACGGCAGGCAAAGGCCACAAATGACAACATTTCTCCTAGGTGAATCGCCAGCCCTTCCTCTGCCTCTTCCGCCTCCTGGTCCGTGAGCACCTGTTGGATCCACGGTCTCAGCTTCGTCACCGCGACTCTGAACACCAAGCCATGCGTCCAGTCAACTCCCGCAATGAGGTCGGGGGTGGCATCAGAAGAGACGAAGACTGCTTGCTCCCATTCTCCCGGTAGACTGATACGTTCCAGTGGCGGAAGCATGTCCTTGAGCCCCGCTGAGAAAGTAGCCTCCCAAGTCTCTGATCGAGCGCTCAACCACCGGCACACTTCGAAGAGTGACCGCAGGTCCTCCCATGATCGATCTTGCTCCCAGGCCTCCGATCCTTCTCCTCGCATCTTCGGCTTCACGTAGGCATTCCCATCAAGGCCCCCCAAGAACCTATCTGCTGCTTTGAGTTCCGTAGCCAGGCCTCTGACAACTGACGCCCACCCGGTCATAATGCCTCTGAACCTCTGTAGCTGTTTCAAGGTCAGGTTCTTGTTCCCATGATCGAAGCATTCCTCAGAAAGCAACGCTGCCCCTTTCTGGATCCGTCGCTCTGGCAAGTAGGCTCTCTCGGACTCCGTGTCCATCACTACTCCCCACACTGTTTGGGATGTCCGGAAGGCTCCTTCGATCTGGTCTTTCTCCTGGTTGATGGCGTCCTTGCCAAGGAGCTGCTTCACCCCTTCCTCGAAGACTTCAGCACTGATCCAAGGCCTCAATCCTACCTCAGGTTCGACCAAGATGCCGTCATCGACCAGGACCTTTGCATCAAATCCCACTGACATATCTCTCCTGGGATGCTTGGGTTTGTGTGCGCGGTGAAACTCTTCTGTCGCTCGACCCCACACACCCCATTCACCAGGTGATCCTGAGAAGCCGAAAGACGACACCAGGTACACCACAGTAACGCCATCCGCACATGGGCCGTCCGGAGTCCAGTCATCATCGTTCGGGAAGGCATCCTTCTTCCAGGGCAGGTCACCCGCGAACAACTCCGCATCAGCTGGGTCTACCCATAGCAAACGGAAGGCCCCTGCGATATCCTTCTTGGACATCAAGATCCTCACCCCGGGACATCTCACCTTCCACCACATGATCCTTCTTGCGATCTGAACATGCGACGGTTGAACTGCTGGAGGGTGGAGGTACTTCGAGGTGCCTGCATTGATTCCCCGTTGGTCATGCACCAGTCTTCGGTCGGCGCTGACCGTTCGGTCAGGCATGAGCTTCTGGACAGTCTCGAAGGGCGATGCCACGGTATGCTGCAGCCCCTCGTGTCGAGAGCTGACCAGTAGAATGCGCCCTTTCTTCACATCCTTCGCCACTTGCTTGTAGACTTGATCCACGTTCTTCTTGGCATCAGGATGCAACCGCGACTTGACCCTCACCCTCTCTCCCACGTATCGTGCCGGCATTCGTTCCTCCGGACATCCCGCAGGTAGTCCAGCATATCTGGATGTAGGATTTGGTCCAGACTCCCCTCTTCAACTCCTTGAAGATTGTCCAGGCCCCTCTCCTCTCTCACTTCCCATAAGGCCTTGGCTGCCTCCTCGACATCGCCTGCGGCCTCCAGTAGGGTTCCACCTTTCCTCACCAGCCCCTGCCAGTCGCAGCTTCTGCTTCCAAACTCGTCGGTGATCTCGTCCAGGTACTGAGCCGCTGCCTCCTTCGCCTCCTTGCTCTTGGCAGCATAGCCTCCGGCACTCCTCCGACGCTTCCGGTTCGCACTGCTTCTCCATGGAGGGGTATTTCCTGCCGGGCCTGGCCCTGGAGGTCCATGTCGGAACCCTCTCGAACTTTCCGTGAAGCGAGTGCCATCAGCGCATTCGCCATCATCTCCTTCTTCATCCTCAGCCTCAGGTTCCTCCTCATCCCCTCCAGGTTCATCATCAGCCTCATCTTCTTGGTCCTGGTTCCCATCATCTTCAGGCAAAAGTTCGAAGCAGGTCACTCCTGTCCAAGCACCATAACCGGCTAGGACTGCCCCTTCGACCCTCCAGTCATCTGAGATGATGACTGATGTTCCCCACTGTGTGGTGAGATGTGTAGTCCTGGTAGGTCCCAATCTGCTCTGGTCCACTGGTAAGTCACCTCCCTCACTCGGTAGGTAGAGCCTCGTCCGTGGAGTCACATGTCTTATTTCAACCTCACCCGTTCCCCAGGTAATGAACCAGCCATCTCCAGCTCCACCTCCCGCAACAGGGCCCGTCCGGTCAGGTTGGTGTCTCGTCCCTGGAGTTTCAACATCCTCAGCGTCCTCGGTGGCCACTTCGCTTGTAGGGGGCTGGTCTCCATCTAAACCCCACGGGTCCTCGTAGATACGATCCATCGCCCTCCTCAGCTCACTCGAACTCCGCGCCAATGCATCTCCGCCCTCATCCTCTGCCTCAGGGCTGGGGCTGCTCTCCACCTTTGGCCGCGTAAAGGAAGGGAACTCTTCTTGAATCCTCTCAGCTCTCCTAGCTCTCAGGTCATCGGTTGCAGCTGTCAACAACTGGAGGTTGCGCTCCCATTCAGCTTCTTCGTCAGAAAGTACCCTCTCTTCGTGGTCATGGGCTTCTTCCTCACATTCACCCTCCGTAGGTTCTTCCTGACTCTCCATCCTCTCATCATCGTCATCTCCTCTTACGTCCTCATCGACCTCGACCTCAACTTCCTCCAGCTCTTCAGGGTCTCGTCCTCTGCTCTCTGGGTCCCAGTCTTGTCCTGATTCTTCTGTATCATCCGCTGACCCTTCTGTGTCGTCTCCTCCCGCCCTGGAATCACTGCCTCCAGCCCTTTCTCTTGTGGGTTGGCCAGCGCAAACCGACCCCCCCCAATCAACGTAGACTGCAACACGGACACCATGACGGTGACGAACTCCTGGGCATAGGCTCCGGCTTCGGCACAACGGGTCACAGTCTGACCCTCCCTGCAGCCTTTCAAAGCCACATGGCGGTGGGTGGCCGACACTCCGGGGCACGGGCGGCGTAGGACTTCAGCCAAAGGATGATGAATAGGGAACACCACCCTGGTCATGTGCACATAGTAGGAGTGAGACTCATCGGGGGGCCCCAGATGCCACGCGCACATGGGGAAGTCAACGGCCTGCGCATCTGGTCGTGCCAGAATGGCTTGCCATGCTGGAAGATCCCATTGCTTAGGGTAGCGGCCGCTGGGTGCCGAGCTCTCAGCTACTGGGAAGTTCCCTGTGTCGAGAGCCGTGAGGAAAGCTTGGGCGGAGAACTCTGACAAAATGTTCCCGGTCTGCTCGGTAGATGCCAACGGACCCTGCCCAGTCCCGGCCGGGTTGGCAAAGGTGCGGCTCCCTCCATTTTGTAGCTGCCAGTCACAGATCCCACCGGCCCCGGCCCAGTCCCGGCCGGGTTGGCAAAGGTGCGGCTCCCTCCATTTTGTAGCTGCCAGTCACAGTAGGAAGTACATGGAGAGGCGATCCAGTACACATTAGCACCGTTGGCATGTTGCATCCCATCCAGGACTCGCTTCTGAACCTCTGGGCGGGTGAGATCATGATCTTCTCGAGGTAGCTTCTTGTTCAAAGGATCCTGGAAAAGCTCCACAGGTGGTAGAGTCACTCCGCTGCGCTGCCACTCCCGAGTAAGCCCGGCCGACCCAGCAAAGACCTCCTGGAAGCGTAGTCCCTCCACATCCAATGGCCGCACCACCCGTAGCACCTCTCGATTGAGTCGTCCACCTCCAGCGAGTACTGCGAGTTGGGCTAAGCAACTATGTTGGCGCACCCAGACCTCCTCCGCACCAGCTCGCCGGGAGGGCTTACACAAACGGCACATGACCTTTCCCGGTGCCGTTCTGGCTTGGTCATGGCGGGTATGCCAGAAGAACTCAAACCCAAGGCAGGGGGTTGTGGTGTGCTCCTCTGAACGCTGAAACCGGGCAAGATCCACATCATCTGGAGGCTGAAGCAACGTCATGTGCCCCTTGTGAATCAACAAAGGTATGATCCATCCTCCTGGTTGCCAGGAACTGCCCTGGACCGCCTCCAAGATCAAGCCACCCTTGTAGTCACCACGTAGGACCAACACCATCGCCTCCGCCAATTCCTGAATCGGGAACACGGGTAGGCTTCTGAAGTCCTTCTCATGCGCTACGGTCAGGAGGTCGTGGGTATAGGTCCTCAACTCATGCTCCACTGGCGTCACCATTTCCTCCGGGAGCCCCATAGCATCCTCGGCCTCACACGCCGCGCTGGCTTGCTCCAGTCGGAACTCTTTGGCTTTCTCCTCGACCTCCTTCAAAGTTGGCCTCCTTCCCATCGACCTCCATACTGCGGCGGCTGCCAAACTCTTCGTAACGCACTGGCGCTTCTCCGGTCCACACTCCGCACTCTTCAGAATGGCTGCCAGCTCCTCGGACATCCACAGGTCTTCCCCGTAGTCCCAGCTTCTCCACACCTTTCCGTCCACTCGCACCGAGCCCTGGCCAGGCTGGCCGTCGGCCCATAGGGTTTCCTGGACTTCCAACCTCTGATTCTCCCCCGCTCGGGTTCCCAGCTGGCTTTCCAATATCTCCGCAGCCTCTTTCGCCAACTCGCCCAAGCCATAGGTAGACATCTCCATCATCAAGCTCTCAAGGCCCACACTTGGATCTCTGGCCACCCTGGTGGCAGCCCAAGCATACAAATCATCCGATGCTCCTTCCAACTTAGACAAGACATCATGTCTGGCCAGCCTCTGAGCTTCCATCACCAACGACTTCGCGGCTTCCGGAGCTGTCTCCCCTCCGCGTCCATCATGGTCAAGGACAGGGGGTTCCACGCCTTCTGTCCACCGATAGTCAGGTCCTTTCACCAAGTCCTGCAAGTCTTCCTGCTTCGTGTAGTCAACCTCAAACTCCTCTGGTGGTCCCCAGAATCGAACTGTCTTTGCATCCCCTCCTCCTGCCCTTCCGGGATCCTCTTGATTGTTCTTTCCTTCTCCTCCTGCTCTCTCCGCCTTCTTCTTTCCATCCGCGATCTTCGAAGTCTTGTCTTTGGCTATCTGCATCCTCAAGTCACGGATCTTCGCATCTACTGAGCTTCTGGTTTCTGCCTTCATCCTCTTCAAGCCTCCTCGCTTCAGCAACTGCATCCTCACGCACTCGTCCAACGCCTCGAAGGTTCCTTTCAATCCCTCATGGGATCTTTGACAGTTGGGTACCTCACATCCCACCCTGCAGAGATTTCCCCAGCAGAGCAAGTTCCCTGCCTGGTCAGTGGGTGCTCTCTCCTTTGCCCTTGCAACCTCCTCCTGGGTGAGTTTGGGTCCCCACAGAGCTTTAGCTGTAGGTTTGTCAGCCTCTCCGGTTGACCCAGCTGCGCCTCCTTGGGGGGTTTCGGCTCCTCCTGCTCCCTCTCTTCCTTGGGCTGGCTTCCGGGTCGTCCCTTGCCAGGTCAGGTTCCAAAGCAGCCGTTCTTGCCTCCTCTCAATCCTTGGCAAGACCTCTTGCTGGACCCATCCATCAGGTTCTGTTACGGCGAAGGTATCTGGCATCCTCAACCAAGCCCTCCCATCAGGTCCTGGTAGTAGAGCGTGGAATCGCAGTTCTTGCAAGCTCATCGACTCTCTGCCTGCCTCCTTCTTCAAGAGCCTCAACTTCTCCTTCATTTCTTCGGTGAACCTCCAATGGAGTTCTTCCCACAGATCCATCACCACCGTCAACGGCCATCGGTGTGGTTGACCGGTGTGCCAGGTCGCGAGCTGCTCCATCGCATCTGTTTTCACTGCTCTCCATTCCTCGCCATAGCATAGGCACCAGCAATCCGTTTGCCTCTTCACCCTGGCCAACCAATCATCCAGCCTTTGGGGGTTTGCCGGTCGCTGCTCGACAGGGCCCTTGTGATGCTTCATCTCGCTGCTGAAAGCATCCAACTCCGCATCTGTGAAGGCCAGAAAATCTGCTGCTCCCAGACAATGCTGTTCGTGAACCCCCCAGTGACCTCCGGCAATACCTACCGCAAGCCTTGGAGTCATCTTCTGACGGAAGCCTGCAGCTCTGAGCTTGGTAGAGGCATTCACTTGGGTTGCCAGAAGGGTGTTGGCCAAGGCTTGCCCGTGCTCTTCAGCTCCCAGGCCAACTTGGTATTGGCCACAGGCCCGCATGAGGAAGACCAGCTCCTCTGCTTGCTTCCCAAGGCCTTTGAGGGTTCCTGCCGCATGCACCGACATCTCGTTCTGTTGCTTGACCAACGATGCAAGCTCTGCAGTCTGGTGTTGTATAGCTTTGGCGATCTGGGTCATGCTTGACCCTTCTTCTCCTTCTCCAGCTCCAGCTCTTCGATCTCCTCGATACACTGCGGGAGCTTCGATCCTGAGAGCGGTCGGAGGCTTCTCTTCTGCTGCTGGTGGCGAAGGTAGTCCTGGAGGTGCCAAAGGAAACGGTGGCACCTTGGTCGGGGTTGCGGTAGACTGCGACCTTCCATCCGACACCATACTCCAATCGGAGTCACCCATCCGCTTCCTGTCCTCCAGCTCTCGTAACAGGCTCCTCCACTTGGTGAGGAACTTCGTCAGTCCTCGCTGCCCTCGAGCCTGCTCGACCTCAGCGTCGACGATCAGCTTTGCCAGAATTTCCTCCGGATTCTTCATGTAGGTCTCTTCAAGGTAGGCTCTCGTCCTCTCCTCTGTTCCTCCGATCGGCTTCGTATCCGCCAACCTCATACAGAACTCCTGGAGAAGGTTCGGCTCCTCCGTCTCCGGCGAGTCCAGCAATCCAACTTTGGCTAGGCTCCGATGAATGGCCGATGCCTTTGGGGTGTTCCCTGGCGACCGGGGAGTCCTCGACCTTCGACTTGCATGCGCTGAAGAGGTCGTCATTCCTCTGGCTTGCGCCAACAACTCCTCCACTTCGTCCCTCGGTTGCATCTCTTCATCTTCCTTCTCTGCGTACTCATCATCCTCCTTCTCCTCAAGCATGTCTTCCCTGGATTTGGAGCGAGCCCGCGAACGTGACCTTGAAGCAGTCCTTCGCCCTTCTGGCTTCGGAGCACTCTCACGCTTCTGGTGGGCGGCACAGAGTTTCAGCCCTTGGTTGGTGGGTTCGCCATAGTGTTGACAACCATCATAACAACACTTGTCACTGTACCTAGAACACATGTATTGTGCGGCATGTGCTTGACAAAGCCCTATCTCTTTGACAGCCTTTGGCCGGTCCTCAATGAGCAGCTTGTCGAAACAGGTTCCGCAGCCTGTACAAGGCTCTTTGGCCAACCGGCGCCCCCCTTCAGTGTCTTCCCAGCAGACCAAGAAGGCGTGACATGGCAGCTTGGCATCTTCGGGCTCGGACTCAGAGGCATACTCCCGCACGCGCCCAGCGAACTTCTGCACCTGGTTCGTAGAGCCCCTCAACCAGCTCCATACCCATGCTCCTGTCTCCTTCGCTCCTGCTTCGGCCTGGGCAAATTGGAAACGCTCAGGGTCGAGTTTCTTGACCACGCCGTATTCAAAGAAGTGTTGACCACCTTCCTCCGTGCAGGTCATGTTGCGGCACAAATGCACCCGGTCCACGCCAGTCAACGCCTGAACCAACGTTGGGGCACCACGCACCGTGTCCTGCTCGATGCCCACATAGAGACCATGAGACCTGATGGTCCCAGCTTCAGCAGTAACTTGGAACACCGCTGCATCTGATCCACGCTTCACCGCGATCCATTTCGCAGTACTTCCAGTGGGCTTGAACTGTCGCAACTCTGACGTTTCCGGCACCTTACCAGTTCCTGGTCCATGATAGGTGACATCCACAGCCTCAGGGGCACCGCCTGTCCATTTCTGCACGTAAAACAGACAGGTCCCTCCGATCCGCAGCACTTTCCGACACAGCCACACGATAGCCATCAACAATCCCACTGCCAAAGAGACAATGGGGTAGCAGACCGTCCAGATGTAATGCGCTGCCAGACAAACGAAGAGTAGCGCCCCCAGTTGCAACAACCGTCGAAGACCCGATTGCACTCCGCTCCATGCAGAGCCGAAGATCATCCAACCCAGCGTCCCAACGACGGCGTCAAACAACCACCATAGTCCTTGATCCCAGGTCCAGCTGTACTTTCCTTCAGTAGCGGTTCGTAGCCGTTTCCAGCCATCATCCGCAGCCATCCAGATTTCGGCCAACCTTGGAGATCGGTCCTTCAACCAGTCACCCCAGGGGTCAACTGGATCGTCTCTGGCAGTGCTGTTATCCCACCACCATCCATGGCAGAGGGTGCAGCATACCAACGCAACAGGGACTCGCATTGTGGCTAGGCCGTCCCACACCTAGCAAAAAACTCTTGGGCCACACGGGCTATGCACATGCCGCACGTAAGTCTATGTTATGACTAACCACCAATTTATAAATAGTTGTATGTGATGATGATGAGGAGGAGGATGATGATGATGATGAGGATGATGATGGTGGTGATGGTGATGGTGATGGTGATGATGATGATGATGATGATGATGATGATGATGATGATGGGTTCTTTGTCCAGGTAGAAAACGGGCTGGTGAGCACTTAGTACTAGATAATGAGGTGAATGATTGGCAACTAATTGTTTGTGTTCCCGGATTCCTGATGCTTGATGATGCTTGATTAATGATGATATAATACATGACGATTGACACATGATTTATGAATTGTTGCTGAGTAATGATCGTATAGATATTGCTAGTTTGGGGCCATAATGCCATCAAGCGTCAAGGATGTTTGGTATAGGATGTTCAAGACATCCTTGTCCGGGTTGAACATCCTGGTCCTGGTCCAGGCTATTGATATAGAGGATAGCACGAACAATGCAGTTGCACTGAGTCGTTGACCTTCACATTCGTATTCTTGCATGTAGACTGATTACAAACAACAAGCTTATAATCAGTCTACATACAACTTCCAGTAGTTTTGGCCATCAATGCGGGGTGGAATTTTGGCCGTTCGCAGCTCAAAGCTCTCAGAAAATCCCGGAGACATGTGCCATGTGGCTCCCACAACAGCCGACGGCAGGGCCGTGAGGACTATGGGTAACTTAAGAAGTGCGAGGGCATCATGCCTGGTCAGCGTACGAGTTACTCTCGTACTGACCAAATCCCAAGTTTGTTCTCCACGTGTTTGTCGGTCTGGATCTTCAGACTCAATACATAGGATCTTCATGTACATAGGGTTCAGAAGACTAACCTACCTAGGCATTTTGCTCGAATGAACTTGTTGCTCTTGCATTTTTGATGTTGAACTATCACTGACCACGGTTGTTTCCATCCGCAAATCAGAACGTATTCGATCCTTTTTGTTTTCCATTCGATCACCATCGATTCACCGTTATAGTTCATGATCAGTTCAGTTCAGAAGTAAATGTAAACATTAACAATCATTCATTAACCATTTGATGGTTTCTCAAAATAGGTGTATCCCCCAAAACATCCCGTACATATGAACTATTGCTGAAGTAGTAAATGCGCCATTTTGGGGGTCCTCATTTTGAGAAACAGCCATGTGATTGACCGCACCATGAAAGACCTGCGCACAACACATTCAACCATAATTTAACCATCAATCAGCTTAGCCAACCATTCTGTTGGCTATCTCACCATCAACCGCCATTCAACCAGCTTAGCCTCACCTTAGTGGTCGCGCCCGGATCGGATCGAGGTGAGGAAGTTTGCCAACGGCTCTCTTCCTTCGATTCATCGGTAGCTGCGCGCATCATCAATCGCAGCTGGGCAGCGAGCTCGAGCAGCGAGACAGCTCCGGGTGATGGTTGCCCGGAAGGCTTGGAGAACTGCTGGAGTAGGTGGACTAACAATGGTTCATGATGGGTGATTGATGGTTAATGATGGTTGATTGATGGTTAATGATGGTTGATTGATGGTTAATGATGGTTGATTGATGGTTAATGGTGGGGGGTTGATGGTTCATGATGGTTGATTGATGGTTAATGATGGTTGATTGATGGTTAATGGTGGGTGATTGATGGTTCATGATGGTTGATTGATGGTTTATAGACTAACATGATTGATGGTTACTACTGGAGTAGCTATGGTTGGCTTGATGGGTTAATGATGGTTAATGATGATCAATGATGGTTGATGATGGTTAATGATGGACTAACACTGCTTCGGGGTAGTTTAATGATAAACTAACTACTGGAGCAACCATGGTTGGAGAACTACTGGTAGTTTATAACCATTTTTTTAGACTGACTACTGGAGCTTCATGATGGTTGATTGATGGTCAATTAATGGTGCATTATGGGGCTTGATGATGGTTAACGGATAATGAATGTTCACGATGGTTAATGGTTGACTATTGCTGGAGGGCAAAGATTAATGGTACTGATCCTTATCAATTGGTTAGCCGTCAATCAATAATGATTAATGTTTCATATGGTTGATGATGATTGTTGATTGATGGCTAGTGATGGGCAATGATGGTGAAACAATGGTTGTGAATGGCTGATCAATGGCTTGCTGGTGATTGAAAATGACTAATAATGGCTCATGAGCGATGATTTAGCAATGGTGGCTTTTCATCAAATGACAGGTGATGGGAGACAACAGTTGTATTTAATCATGGTTGTTAGTTGTTAGTCGGGTTTATTGATGCCTGAGAATTTGATGGGTGGTAGCCAACCCTCAATCTTCATGATAAGAATGTCACCAGGGATGAGAAAGAGCAGCCAGCCCAGGCACATCACTGGTGATGATGACCATAATCTCACCCAGATGTTCGTATCTCCAGGTTGCCAATGGCAGATGCCCAGCGCTTGTACCTATTCGTTTCAGATGAGTTGTTCATGGTGGCACAACGAAGCAGTAAAGCGATTTCATCATTGTGGACAATGATATTAAGAATGGCTAAGGATGGATAGCCGATGATTAGTAGTGGTCAATAGTTGGTCAATCTAGAAATTATATTGCTAAAAATCATGGATAATGATGTTTCATACATGTCAATATCAGGGGACGCTAACCAACAATAACCGTTGATGATGATTGATGGGAGAGTTACACCAGATGCCATCTGTTCCGAAAGGTGATGAACGGTAGATGCTGTGAAAAAGCACCCTCAGTTTGACCTAATGGATGCCCCCGTCATTTGTCAGCCAGGATGGATTAATCCTTAATAGTTAATCCTTAATCAATCCTTAAGCCCCCACATATAGCCCTGTAGTTATGAGTTGTATCTAGTTGGAGCACGGCTCATAAAACGCCGTGGTGTTTTCCTCATTTTTTGCATTTTTCCTACTTCTGTCCCACTCCTAACAAGGTTCCAATCCTAATAACGTTCGGTTCCTACTTCATCCGTCACGACTGCATGCGTGTCCCGATCCAAATAACGTTCGGTTCCTACTTCATCCGGCACGACTGCATGCATGTCCCAATCCTAATGCCGTTCGGTTCCTACTTCATCCCTCACGACTGCATGCGTGTCACGATCCTAATAACGTTCGCTTCCTACTTCATCCGCCACGACTGCACGCATGTCCCAATCCTAATGCCGTTCGGTTCCTACTTCATCCCTCACGACTGCATGCGTGTCACGATCCTAATAACGTTCGGTTCCTGCTTCATCCGTCACGACTGCATGCATGTCCCAATCCTAATGCCGTTCGGTTCCTACTTCATCTGGCACGACTGCATGCATGTCCCAATCCTAATGCCGCTCGGTTTCTACTTCATCCGTCACGACTGCATGCGTGTCCCAATCCTAATAACGTTCGCTTCCTACTTCATCCGTCACGACTGCATGCATGTCCCAATCCTAATAGCGTTTGGTTCCTACTTCGTCCGTCACGACTGCATGCATGTCCCAATGCTAATAACGTTCGGTTCCTACTTCATCCGGCACGACTGCATGCATGTCCCAATCCTAATAGCGTTTGGTTCCTACTTCGTCCGTCACGACTGCATGCATGTCCCAATGCTAATAACGTTCGGTTCCTACTTCATCCGACACGACTGCATGCATGGCCAAATCCTTTTAATGTTTGATTCCTACTTCGCCCGGCACGACTGCATGCATGTCCCAATCCTAATAGCGTTCGGTTCCTACTTCATCCGTCACGAATGCATCAATGTCCCAATGCTAATAACGTTCGGTTCCTACTTCATCCGACACGACTGCATGCATGGCCAAATCCTAATAATGTTTGATTCCTACTTCGCCCGGCACGACTGCATGCATGTCCCAATCCTAATAACGTTCGGTCCCTACTTCATCCGTCACGACTGCATGCATGTCCCAATCCTAATAACGTTCGGTTCCTACTTCATCCGTCACGACTGCATGCGTGTCCCAATCCTAATAACGTTCGCTTCCTACTTCATCCGTCACGACTGCGTGCATGTCCCAATCCTAATAACGTCTGTTTACCCGTACTCTCGATCGCAATGGTGGACATTTGTCTTGGTTGGCGGGGACCCAGTGTGTGGACAGAACTTGGAAATCGCTGAAGTCGTACCTGCCACAGAAAGTTGTTGAAAGATCCACACACGAAGGCTCTCAATCCTTTGTTTGCAGATCAAGTACATGCTTGGGCTTGGAGGCAAAATTTGCCAGAGCTTTTAAGTATGAAGCTCTTGACTCACTTGATGAAAATTTGGTGAGCTGAGCACTAGTTGACTCGGATTTTCAGAGCACGGAAAAACGGATTTTTTTGTGCAACGTCATGCCAGACATGTTGAAACACAGTGGAATTACGTGTTCAGAATGACAAAGAAATGTAGCCGTCAAGTCACGTTCCTACACGGCGCGCTATGAGCCGTGAACCTAGTAGTTACCATATACATCCATATGCCCCTAGTAGTTACCCTTGGTACTTACCCCTATGTGGTGGTTTCTCAAAATAGGGGTACCCCTAAATCATCCATTAATAGTCATTTACAGTTATAAACCAACCAATTTTGGGGGTCCCCTATTTTGAGAAACCACCATGTACTTACCCCCAGTACTTACCCCTACTCATCCAATCCTGGGCTGCTTCGTCGCCCTGAGGCTACTTGGCCGAAGAAGGCCTTGATCCCAGCGCAGTTGAGGTTGTGTGCCTTGGTCGCAGCTGGTGAGCCAGGAGCAAGGGGTCCCCAGGACCGGCCTTGGTTAGAGCCAACAGGAGCGAAGCCAGGAGCTACCACAAGGGCTCGAACTAAACGTTGGAGTTCAGTTTCAACAGTTCCCCTTTTCGCTTTGATTTTTTTCACTTGTTGATGATTGGCTTCACTTACTTGTTAAACTGTTGTTGAACTTACTTGTTGAACTGCTTTCTGATGATTGGCTTCACTTGACGCTTGCTTTCTGAGATCATGTGCTTCTTTTAACAAGATTAGAAGACAAATTGAATGCCTATATGGTGCTTTCTCAAAGTAGGGGTACCCCCAAATCATCCAAGTCATCAACCATTTATATTCATAATCATAAACCAACCATTTTTGGGCACCCTCAATTGCTTGAAAAACCTCCATCTAGTAGTTGTTTAGAATTATTGTTGGTGATTACCCCCCATGAATCCCTATTCTTAACCATCAATAGGGGTACCTCTATCTGGAGAACACCCATATAGTTGGTATTTCCCCTACTATCATTGCTTATTATCCCCTACTAGCCATCATTTATGGCAAGTGGAAACTTATTATTTACCCCTACAAGGTGGGCCCGCTAGTTATACCTTCGTTTAGACGGCCAACTGTAGTTATATCTGCCATAACTGGTATCCTAGTGAACTAACCCAACGGCTGTAGCTGGTGAACGGGGCCCACCGTGGGTAGGGCGAAACAGACCCGTCTCCCTGTGTCCCACGCATGGCTCTAGCGTCGCAGGCGGTGGAATGCGGATCCCAACCCCGTGGCCGGCAATCCGAGTCGGCTTCCCGTGGCTGTGCCGGGGGATTCGGAGTTTACGCCACCAAGCGGTGCCTGGGCCCGGGGAAGGGATGCGTGGAGGAGATGGTGAAATGGCTGGGGGAAATGGCTGGGGAAATGGTTGGGAAATGGTTGGTCAACTGAGTTATCTAGTTGCTGGAGGTTGCGGTTTCTTTTTTCCAGGAGATGTATTGTTGGCCCAATATTGGGGATGGTTGAGAGACTGGAGCTGCTTCAATGTACCACTGAAATTGGTCGCGGTGGGTTGGACTATATGGTACCGTCGATCAGCAAGGGGTTAACAAATTGATGCCACAGGGGTCGATAATTGTTGATATTTGCTATTAGGGGTTGATAATGACTAGGAACCTATCTTGTATATTTACGGTCGATGTATATTTACTTCGTATTGGTTCAGAGCAGGCTGATACAACGTGGGCCTCATTGGTTTCGACTAGCGTTGTCGCTTCACCTGTCTCAGGTACTGGGTGAGTGATTTTTACCAGTTCACTTGGGGCTGAACAGCACCCCCCTAAGGCCCTAAGGACCATGCTGGGGTCCCGTGTTGAGAGGCCTATCCTTGGCTCCGGTCCAGCTGGGGTCATAGGATGCTGGGGATGTCCCTGGAAAGGCAGTGGTTGTTGGTTAGCAATGAGCTTCACCGTCCTGAGCTGGCCCTTGAAATGAGGAGCGAGGCGATTCGGAGCTACCAGCAGTGTTCTAACCAAATGGTATGTTAGATCATTAAGTTTCCTGTAGAATGACAAGCCATCCCTGCTTTGGGTTCCCTAGTTACCTACTACAAAAAGGGAACTGCTTCCAGGGTAGGGGTATGTTACTCCGTTACTTCAAGATGGCACTGAAATCAGTAGCTCAATTACCTGTCTCACCACGGGGTGATCTTCCGACCGTTGTGAAACCTGATCGGTCGCCATGAATGACAAAACAACAGACAGAAGGGAGGCACTATCAACGACTCGTCTAGTTCAATAGGGTGGCTACCAGTGATAAGTGATAAGTGCATCCACTTGTGGTAAGCCCAGTGACCCCCATGTACTTCCAAAAAACCTAGCACTTCAAGATCAAAGACTTGGGGTACTAATAAACGCCAGCTATGAGTCAAACCATCCAAAACCAGTGACACAATTGGGCTCTGACTGGCTCGGTAACAAGCCTAGCACCTAGTGGCCCTGGCCCTGGGCGCCCACATTGTGGCAGTCTCAGGTGTGACCTTTGGATAAGCCGAGCTGCTGGACTCAGATCAGACAGGTCCTGGGTGATGTGGCTTGCATGGAGAGTGAGTGATTGTTATAGGAATTTAAGGATTAGTATAACAATTCACTTATATAATCAATAGTAAATCAATAACATTTAAGGAATCATTTACTATTAATCCATTGATTAAGTGAATTGATTAAGTATTGAAGGAAATAATCAAGCAAGTATTGGAAGAAGTATTGTATCAAATTATATCAATCATGTTTCCTAGCTGTTTGCTACAGGGTCAGAATCACAGATTGTGCGTGTAAGATCCGTAATCCATGGGTATTTCGACCACAAGATTCAAACTAATTTGTGGATAGAGTCAGCAGAGATAGCGTTTCATCTGTGTCCTTAAACCGCTCAAGGTTCCCTGCTTCCTCGCAAGTAGTGGATTCAGATGATCCCGGTTTGCACTGATCAAGGTGAGGTTTCCCAGCTTGTGGATCATTGTTCGGATTTTCAGCAATTGCCGGCTGATTGGGAGTTCTGAATAACACGGGATATGGAACACGAACTTCAACTTCCAAGTTATCAGAACTACTATCAAACATCCCCACCGGGTACCTCACTGATATGTTACCCTATCAATAAGGTACCCAATGGGGATTGAAGATGCTAATCAACAACTTCAACTTCAACCAAGTAAAAAACTTCCATGCGACTCTCTCTTGGGCGAGTCTTTGAGTCTTGCAGAACTAATTTGGATGGCCGAAGTTGCCTGCACGGAAGGAACTCAGTGGTACCCCCAGCGGTCAGTTGACCATAGTTGACCTGTATATGTAAGATGATGTATACATACGAATCATTTCACATCATTTGATCAATAGCTTTGACATCTATATATATATATATAAATATATACATAATACTACTCTTGGTTATCGATTCTGGTTTATATTCTCACTTTCATACACATGACAACTTGGATCTGGTTTTGTTTTATAGTAGATATAGCTTTAGAGAACTGGTTCTATAAGCGGAATCATCTCTGGGGGGGTACGACTTTGTAGTGTCTTACAGTGGACCTAAGGAACCACACCGAGATTCCTGTGTGCCGAGGCTTGTGCGGTTTTGTCCACATGGCTCAGGTTCACATGGTGGTTTCTCAAAACAGGGGTACCCCCAAATCATCCAGTTGATTTACCATCTATTGTAATAAACCAAGCATTTCTGGGGTTCGAGAAACACCCTGACATGTGATTCGTACATGATCAAGATTGATACGAGATGGTTGATAGATCAAGTTCACATGTCCCAATGATTGCTGCAGGTCTCTTGGTGCGATCCTAGGCCACAGATATAGTCGGAACAATCCTTGCGGAACGGCATGAATTTGTTGGAGAAGACCCAGGGATTGGCGTTGACAGAGGAAGTTCGGAGGTTGAAATTGAAGCAATCAGTCACTTTTCGGCAAGTGGCGGTTTCCCAACATTGGGGTCCCCTAAATCATCCTTTATAGAAACCATTTGTCAAATAGTAACCCAACCATTTTTAAGGTTCCCCATTTGGAGAAGCACCCAAGTAATCCTCATGATCAACAACCAATGATGAACCATGGCCATCCATGAGCGGTCAACCATGAGCCATTAGCCCGGATCTGACGCTGTCACTGCCATAATCTCAGCCTTCACCACTCTCGTAGCTCGATCTTCAGTTGGATCGAAATATAGATCCACTGTTGGACTGCTGATTCCGCTGTCGTGGAACGGACCGGAGCCTGGTGGTGCCCCAGTTGCAACTTGGCATCAACTTATGTTGAGAAGTCAGTTTCAACTGGACATGTTTTTGACTAGTTCAACCACTGGACGTTTAAGATTTAGTCACTACAACTACGCGTGAATCAGTTACCTTGAGTTTCTAGCACCACTCGGAACTCATCACCCAAGAGATTTGGTGACCCCGCCTTTCTCCGGCCCATTGGGCAGTAAGATTCTGATCGCCCTACGTTGATTGAAACTTTGGGCCCCTAGCGGCCTCATGCGTGAAAAGGGAACTGTGACTTGGATTCAGGTGTTGTGACGCGAGCCACTGTTTCATAGTAGTCCTATACCCATCAGATGCATTTTGCATGAAAGTTATAAGACTATACCGTAGCTTATATATGTATCCCACATGTCGTTTCTCATGACAGGTCAGGTGTAAATCACTATAGTTATATAATTGGGATATCTTGCTCAACATGATGAGCTGACTTGTTTAAATGACAGCAAGAAAAAGGATCTGGTCATCCAACGGTTTCATGGCGTCATGGCAGAAAATGGTCAACCTTCGAAGTTGGTGAGTTTTCCCAGCAAAAAAAGATCATGTCTGTAACATTTTCAGGACAACATGGTAGCCATTCTGGGCTGTTGAGCCGCAGCTGCAAGCAGATTCATCCAGCTGAGCTGAGCCTGAGATTGAAGACATGGCTGCCGGCTGGTGAGTTTGTGGGCTTTGAATCATGATGAGACTAGACATGCAGCATGCCAATATGACAAACTCAGAGTGGTTAACGATGGTGATTACCTGTTACTGCCAGTAATAAAAGATAACAGGTCATCATGCCCTATGTTTCCAGTTACATGTAGCAGGTAACCAGCTGGTTTCTACCATTGGACCATTGTTGTTTGGGGCTGGTTCCCTGCTAGAATGATAACCGGAAGCAGAATAGGGATGGTTTTACATTGGTTTGTTTTAACGCGCTCAAAGTCAGCGATTCATGGACTGAATACTTGTGACATGAGCCTGTTTTTCCATCGGGGCATTGCCGATGAAGACCTGGAGCGCTGAAAGGTTGACCAGGTTTCGATGGAGTACCAGTGCTTGGCAGCTATGGTAGATACAAAAACAGGTTACCGTCTTTTACTGTATATTATCTATAATCAATCGTTCATGATTATTTGTAGATTTTCTGATATGATATCATATGATAGTGTAGTATATCATATTATAGATGATATGGTATTGATTTTCTCATGCATTTGTATATATATATACTCTGTATACATATATATATATATATATATATTTATTTATTTATTTATTTAAGTATACATGTATAGATAGATATCAAAAGCTAGGGAGATACACCCTGGATGGCCCAAACATCATTAGCTACTTGTTTTGAAGTAACCATTCTTGACCGATCATCATTCTATCTATCATCCAATTTATGCACGCAGAAAGACTATAAAGGCCCAATCCAACCAGCATGGTTTTGGGCATGGTTTTGGGCATGGTTCAAGGATCGTCGAAGCCACCAAATGATGGTAGCCTCACAAAACAATTGGTTCCCTGGATCCACAAGTGCCATATTTGCCCTGTAGCTTGGACACCAACGACCAGAGTTGGAAAAAGTGCGGGGCTTGCTGAGGGGGTAGCTCCATGTAGCTCCCTGGTGTTTCTACTTTAAGAACTCCGAATGTTTATGGATGCTGGTTGGTGTTTTTTAACATTTGTTATTTTCCCTAGTAATCATTAACAAATGGTTGGTTAACAAGCATATTTTTCATGACAGGGTGGCCCAACCACCAACCAGTATGTTTATGAGACAAGTGTCTCACAAGCCCTGGGCATCAGAACGGAACACCAACGATGACTTTTTTCGAGGTTGGAGGCTTTATGGCTTGACAGACACAATGTTTTTGGGATGTTGAACCGTTGAACATGGGCATTTTTGGGGCTTGGGGTTCTGGCAAGGACCTTGTGGTCTCACAATGTCATGAGAACCTGGACCACAATTCGTAGGAGTTGCATGGAGTTGCCGATTATGACCATCCGGGAAATCCCATCAAGGTCAGAGTTTCTTCGTCATGATGACCTGTGGGGCTACCGATGAAGCAGACAAGAAAGATGGTAAGGTATGGCTATGGGTCAATATTGACCAACCAATAATGGGGATAATGACCTACCATTTTATAGGGAAACCAATGGCTACTGATGGGGAACCAAGGGGACAGGGTTTTGACCCACAGCCATATGGTAAATGTTCACGGCTCAGTTTGAGACATTCGCAAGAGGATTTCGGCCCCGAAGCAGCAACCCTACAGCTGTTGGCCTGTTCACCTACCTGGGGGAAAATGTTGAGCGGGTCGATCTTTCTTGATAATGAATGATTCTTCAGAGAATGCTAAGACTTACAAACTGATGCTTCCCATTTACTAGGAATATTTATCATTTGCCTGGTAGTTTCCCGGCTGTGGGGTAAGCTAGGTGCACTGTATATATATATATATATATCTTAAGGGTGGTTATATCTACCCTAATGGCATCACGTGTGGACAACGTCTTGAGTGCATCGTTGACAAGCCAGCCGGCCAAGTCTACCCGACGGTTTCCTTGGGGATGACGATGAGCAGAATCATGGGCTTCGGAGTGGAAAAGAACTATGATTTGTAGCTGGTAATGCCGATAATCATCTGATAATCACCAAGCTTATTATCACTATTCATTTCTAGCTGGTAATGGTAGTTCTTAGCCCCAGCTAAAGCTGGAAACATCTTTTGTAGCTGATAGCATCTCAAGTTGTTTAATCATCAGCATTACCAGGAATAGTTGATAATCATCTCTCGTAGTCGGCAACTAGGCAACCAAACCCCAGTCACAACAACCGTAGAAACCCGCTGGCTACCTACTATTGGTTGGCAACTGCAATGATGTTCTTATGATATTTTATGCTTACTATAGGGCAAGACGTGATCAATCACCATGATCACATGATGTTTACCTCTCCGCAGCCCCGTTGTGGCCATAGCTGTGCTTAGCGCGTGTGGTTCGCAGCTTCGCAGCATAGGCACGTTGGGAATGGCCAGTTGAAGCCGGATGGTTGGCTTGTGGTTGGCCAATGCTTGGTTACTGGTTGGTTCGTAGGTGATTTGTAGTTGGTTAGTGGTTGGTAAGTTGTAGTTGGTTAGTGGTTGGTAAGTGGTTGGTTGTTTGGTGAATGGGTCAGTCTTGGTTAATGATGGTTGGTCGATTCAGAGTGATATGTGTAGATGAGTGGTCAATTTGGTGATATCCGTTTCGTACCCTTGTCTTGCGGGTTGCTACAACCCGTCAAGAGCCGTCGATCAGTGGATGCCCCATTACAATAGCTTCTTGATGCCACCTGGCATTGGGATTGTCATTGATTAACCAAAAATTAAAGTTTTAGTAGGGGATCTATTAGCCACCATGTCATGGAATCCAAGCAGGAACGGTCATGATAATGGTAATGATTGACCCAATGATTGATGGTGAATGCCAATTATGGTAATTGGTCAATCCAAGCATCAGATTTTGAGCCGGTTGTTAACAATTTTCAGCACTATTGTCATGAAAGTTGGTTCAGATGATGACAATCTAGTGGCTTGAACCAATCCATTCTTTCCATTCACTATTGTTAGGAATGAACATATTGATCAAAACGTCCCATTCCCTTCATTATACTGTTTGCCATTCAATTCTTTCCATTCACTACTTTTCAACGGGGGTGCTTGTAAAAGATATTGATCCATATTGATCCTCTTTTGTTGGTGAATTAAATGCTGTTTGAAGGACTGGCGAGTGACGCCCCCTGAAGGTCGGTGGGCTGGTTCATACCCTGGGTTCAGCAATGGGGGATCCAGTGGCTGAGAAAGCGGTTGGCTCTGTGATGGTGGTTTTTACCACCTACTGTATTTGTGGTGATCATTTGATGGTGGTGCAAGTTAATTGCTGGATCTACCAGCTAAAATCTGAGTTCCCAAGAATCACCTATTCGAACAGATGTTTGATGGACATTGTGTGTTCTCCCCCTGTGTCCTACACTTAGGCTAGTTCACAGCTGGGTAACTACCAGGCTAATGGTACCTAGTAGATATAACTTGCTTGCTACTTGGCCATCAAGCAACTTATATGTGGGGGGCACTAAGGTTTGACTGGGGTCATGACTTGCAGATCGCATTTTTGCAGCTAGTTCCAAATAACGCAGACATTTCAACTGAATCCACCTCGAAGATGTGCGGCCAAATCCAACGTCAAGAATGGGGCACCCGGCTAAAATGGTGATAAGGATGTTCCAACTACAGTATTTGTTGAAATGCATCAGGTTGTACACCAGCAGTTTTGATTATCGGTCGAACTATAGTGCTGGTGTAAATCCACCTGATTCTACAACCAGCAGCTGAGTCTTGTACCACGGCTTTCCTTCTTGGTCGGTCACACTTGAAGCAACTTTTGAATCCTCAAAAAGTGGTTGCTGTTCATGATTGCTTCTTGTGTCCTTCGATGAAAAGCAGCAACAAGCATACTTGAGCGTAAGCTCGACCGCTATCGTTACGATGTGATCCGGTTGCTGTGTTGATTGCTGGTTGTTCATCAGGAACTCCGGTAGCCCTAGTGACAAAGAAAAAGGCAAAATGTAGTATTTTCCCCAAAAGCGTATTTTCTTGAGACATGTTTGATCTCCCAAGGCCAATTTCCACTTCCATCATGGTTCCTCAACATGGTTTCATTGGAGCTGGTATGAGGCAATGGCTGAGGACGCAAAAGTAGAGGAGCCGACAGTGGCAGAGTTGGAGCTTGGGACAGTGACTGCTTCCTAGCTTTCACAACAATTTACCCTCAAAACAATCCCTGCAAACTGAAAAACACCTCTTTTGCAGGTAATCCATCTATGTATGGTGCATTTTCCAGGCAACCAGATTAGTTTACCAGAAGAGGGTAACTATGGGCCAGTAGTGACCATAATGATGGCAAACGATGGATGATAGTTGAGTACAATGAATCCAGTACCATCTATCTAACCAACCATGATGAAACACAGGCCTTGGGAAGCAACAGATAATTTTCGGGACCTTAGCTGCAGAGGTATAGCCAGCATGAAGCTGACTGAGTGTTGAAAACTGCATGCGTTGCCTGGATATCATCCGTCTCGGTTGCCAATAGCCCCTCCCAGTCACCTCGCCAAACATCGTCATACTCCTCATCCATTGAAGCCTGCTGCCTCAAAAACAGCTCATTAAGTGATAAATGATAGCCACGAAATTCTGTACTCTGCAATCCTGTCGGATTACCAGATAGCAACTATAGGGGGGCAACATCAAACGACCCACAAAACAAGGTAGTAGTTGACATTCCAGCAAGGATCATCGTTGACAATTCTAGACAATCATCAATCATAATCTGGTGGGTGATTTTAGACATGTTTTATTTTCCCTATATAATATTTCCAGATGGTTAGTTTGTTGACCAGCATATTTTTCATGACGGGGTGGCGAAAAACCACCAACCAGGTAATAATGATTCACCCACAAATTTGTTGAACATGATTCTGTAGGTGGCTGAGTATCGAATGTTTCTAAACCAAGCAACTGCAATTTTCCCAGGAGAAGGACAATTTCGACGTGGGCCCGCTGTCCGCTGCTGAGTTTGGCACCTGCCAATCCCAGATTTCCGGCAACGTTGGGGGATAAAACTTGCAGGGCATGAAGGTACTGAGTTTGAACTGTGAAACTCTCAGAGTCTTTCAGGCATCGCAGCAATGAGTGTGTTGTGAACAAACGGACAGTGGCGGTGTCTCCAGCTGACTGCGTAGGGAGAACAACAGCAGCATGTTGTAACATGTTGAGTGGAGGTCTATGAACAAGCTATTTATGTCAAATCACATGGCTGTTTCACATGGCCTACCACGACTGGTTGGTGCTTTCGAACATGTTTATTTTCCCTAGTAATGATTAACAAATGGTTGATTGACAAGCATATTTTCCACAGAGGTCAAAACCACCAACCAGTTACAGTAGTGTGGGTTTACCCCTGGTGATGACTGAAGTGCTGTTTTGATTGTTGCTCATGACCCAAGTTGTTTTCTGAAGGTTGGATGAACTTATGAAGTCATTGATCTTAACACCGGATTTATATACCCTGTAGGTTTATGAAAAATCAAAGCTACTGGGATTTTCTGAGAAGGGCATCTGCAGGTAGCAAAAGGTGTGCCACAGCTGAGCTTTGTCGGGAGCGCGGTCCACCGGTCGCCCCCGGGACCGTGGCCGCTCGCAGCACCCGTTGCCTCAGGTCTGTCTTGCAGAAGTGTGTGAAGGACAATTCCCAGGAGCGGTGCAGCGGTTGGTCTTGGGAAGATCGATTTCTGAATTCCAGCGATGTTCTCCGGAAAGGCCTCGCTGCCTCGTGGTTGACAGTTTTTGATTTTCCCTGGTATTACCAATTGGTTACGTGGCGGTTGACTAACATGTTTTGGATAGGGGGTGAAAACACCAACCAGCAAGGCATTGTCAAGGTTTCGTATATTCTGCTACAAAGCCTTTGAGGGGAATGCTGTTTGTCCTTGAGTTAGGGACTCACATCCGCTCAGATCGGAATCCGTGGGTAATTGCCATCATCCAAGTCCTTTGAGCCTTTGAGCGCACCAAAATTATCAACTGGTTTGCTGTCTCGCCAAGTGAACATTTTGAGGCCACCAATAGAAACCACCTGTGTTTGTGTTGATCTGGTTGGTGGTGTGATTGACGTTTTTCATTTTCCCAAACGCATTTGTTTTGTTCCACCAGTTGGTGGGTTTTAAACATGTTCTATTTCCCTAGTATTTTCAAATGCTTGGTTGCTTGACAAGCAATTCTTTATAGTGGTTGGTTCAACCAACAACCAGTGATACTCTTGATGAAACACATTTGTTGCTTCACCTGAATGAAACAATAAGATTAAGTCTCTCCGCCCTAGAGTTGTGATGACTTCATGCAGTTCGGTAGTCCCCAAAAAAGGATCCGCTGGTTCAATTCATAGGAGTTGGATAGAGCAACTATTATGCAGGAAAATGGTTATGTACCTTCATGTATACAACTTTCCGAAAGTTCTTGGTATTAGAAGGGGTTCTGAAAGCTTTTTCTGCAAATCAGCTGGTTGATTCATCATCCTCAAGAGGCTAGCTACCTGGGGCCAGCTGGAAAGGTTCCCCCGTAAGATTTGAGTGGTTTCGTTGTTTACCCATGGCAACAACCTGGCAATGGAACCCTGCTTGCAGTACCCGCCAACGGCCAACCACTATTCACATCAACCACCACGAACCGCCCAGGAACCAACCAGTAACCAACCACCAAGCAGTAACCAATGACCAACCATCTACCAGAAACCAACCAACTTCCCCGCAGGAAGGGGGAGCTCCCACCCCGATGCTTGCTTCGATGGCGCAGGTTTTGATCAACTGCCGCAACAACCGGAAGATCTTGGCGCGTGTTAAGGCCTTCGATCGTCATTCCAACATGGTTTCTGGGCCTGAGCGAGGGGCGCTGGAGGGTCCGGCTGGGGGTTAAAGGTGGATCCTTGATGGGGGACTTACGACTCGGTTGGTGGTTCCAAACATCTTCGATTTTCTTTAGGAATGATTAGCAATTGGTTGGTTGACAAATATTTTTCATAGGGGTTGAAACCACCAACCAGCTACAGTAGTGTGGGTTTACCCCTGGTGATGACTTGAGTGCTGTTTTGATTGCTACTCATGACCCAAGTTGTTTTCTGAACGTTGGATGAACTCATGAAGTCATTGATGTTAACGCCGGGTTTATATACCCCTGTAGATTTTGCCATCAAGCAATTCTGGGTGTGTGGCTTGAATTCCAAGAGTTCCACTTGTTGTTTTAGTCACGAAAACTGGTTGGTGGTGTTAATTATTTGTGTTTTTTGCACATATTTGAAAGGTGATGTTTGGTTGATGAAGCAATATCTTTTTGGATCACTTGGAACCACCAACCAGATAGTGTATCCCTGTGAATGTGTATTGATTGTGCAGGTTACGATCATCTTTGAAGTATCGTAACGGCTTGTTTTCTTCGCTGTCCAGTCACCAGTCGGCTGGGTTGGAACAGTTGGATGAACCTTCAGGTAGAGTTGACAAGAGCAGTGTTTAAGACTATTTGATGTATATCCCTACCCTTCCAGATACCGTTATAGAGGGTAACTAGCTGGTTTCTACTACCATTGTTGTAACCTGGGGTTGGATGCCTATTATGAAGGTAAATGGAATGGTAGGGTATGCTTTAATAGGGTGTTGTACTTACGAATCACTAGAGAGGTTGCCATGTCCTTTGTGGAACGAAGTTGCATGAACCAAACAAAACGGACTCGCGCTGGGGTCCTTTAGACTCTGCCAGAATTTGTCCTTGAACTGGATATGGCTTTGGGATTCAAACTAGGGGATGCACATCATTCTTCATGCCAACTAACCATCATTAACCGTCCTTAACCATCGTTACTTAGGCCTCATTCACCACTGCATAACGACGCAACTGCCCCAAGGTGCTCGAGAATGTGCGAGAGATGTGGACCGAAGTCCCTCACGGTGGAAAGAAGAAAGCCAAGCCCGTGAACAAGGACGCTGCCGCAGTCGCCATAGTTGGAGTCAAGTTTGGAGTCAAGTTTGGAGTCAAGTTTGGAGTCAAGTTTGGAGTCAAGTTGGCGTCCAAGGAGTTGGGTAACTCAAATCACCATAGGAGGCACCACTTTGTACAACAAGGAACGGTCATCCACCACTGGTCATTGATCATGATATCCATCATAACTGATTCATGGACCATGATATGATGGTGAACAATCAGTATGCATGCCAATAATCATAACCATTCATATTCATAGCCAATCATCATTATAATACGTTCACAATCATTGACCGTGATATCCTCCATGACTGATTATCTTTCCAGAACCATTAATGAGTGGCCATCTGCCATCAATGAATCATGAACCATGACATCATTAATAAGCACATCAAGACCATTCTTGACCATGGCCACGAATCATGAATCCACACGACTTCTTAGGACAAACATCCTCGCTCTTCCTGGCAACTTTGCACCACCAGTTTTCGCCACAATACCGGTGGCCCCCACCTGGGTTAAATCAAAAAGACTACTACGTTTTGAAGTGATGAAATGTGAATCCCAAACGGGGACGCCAAAAGCCATCATGGTGACCTCATTCACAGAATACTTCATGTTAAGACTCTCTGTTTGTGATGGCCCTAACAAATGATGACCAGATGCTGACACGCCTATTTGATGGTACTGATGGTTACAACTTGAATAACGATGGTTTAGCATGGTCAAACATGTCACTGGTTGAAAATGATGGGAAACATGGAAAAGGTAATATTGATAGTGTCCCAGGGAAAGCACCAGCTTTGGAAGCTATGATCACGTATGACATTCGCGGCAGCTAACATCCAAGTCCCAATCATCACTCTGAATCAACAGCCGTGAACCGGCCCGTGGTCATGAATCAATCAGCACAGCAAGGCTTTTTTCTTGGCGTGTCAAGTTCTCAAGCGACTTTTGTTAACCGTTAACAGGCAACCAGCTTTGCATACTCTACCACACCTAGCAGTTACCCTAATTATGAACCAACTTTGCTCACATACAAATATATTGTAAACATGTAGAAGCTTGTCATCCCTTCAAACCACCTTGTTCATCGGCTATGACTGACAGTTGCCTTAGCTCAAAACCACTTTAGCTAGCCATCGACTGTCAACTATGGGCGCCAACCACCAGGACCGTTTCATCAGCAAGATGTTCCTCCGGGGCGACTCAGTGATCCTGGTGCTGCGCAACCCGAAGCAGCTGGGCTGCATGGGGGGTGCGTTGTTGTTCACGAGCATCTACAAGGTGGGCCCCCTTACTTAGCTAACTTGGGTTACAACTAGGGTAACTACCAGTTATGGTAGATATAACTATATTTAAATGGCTTATTAATCAACTTATAAGTAGGGGGGCCATGATTCACAGCAATTGGATGTCCACTTTGGCACTGATTTATCAATTTACAAGAATTAATTAAGCACCAACAGTTGTTTTTCATGTATGGCACAGTGACCCTATTTCACCACAAAGATGCCCTGGCCTCAACTAACAGTTTGGTGTGGAGAACCACCAGTATTGACAGGTAACACCACTCAAAAATGGTGTTTTGTTCCAAATCAATGTCAGTTGAACCCACTGAAATATATGTATACGCCAGCCATATGGTTTTGTTATCCCCATGGTTCATGGTAAAGTGATGGTTGTTTGCTCGTATGTAGTGGCTAAACAACTATACACTATTGCTGTTTTCAAAATTCTAATGTGTGGTCATTTCATTGCGAATGATGGAGATTTGAATCCAACAAGAACCAAGCACAGCTGTGGTACTGTAGATCCATGCTCATGAAGCCTCGGTTACACACATTGATTGAGAACTAGATCATCCTGGGATTTTTTTACTAGTGACTTATGGTCAGTAGCATACTAGGAACGATGGTTCAACCGGTTGCATACTGATTGGATAAGCACAGGAATAAGTTCATTTATCCTATGCGGCTATCAAAGGACTTAAGCAGTATAGAACATTCACTGACCATGGCTAATAAGGTCAATCTGGTAAAGAATTGCAACTAGACAAGATTTTCTTTCAACCATGCTTCATGATGGTCAGAGTCAGAATGACATGTGCTACTGGCTCGTGGCTGGTTATTTAAGTTGCTTCAGTATACACCATGACCAGAGTGAAAGAAAGACGGTTTATAGTGATGCTTGGATGATTATTAATGAGAAGGTTCATTGTGATGTTTGAATGATTAATCAACGATAACCATATGGGTGTTTCTCAAAATAGGGGTACCCCCAAATCATCCATTATTAATCATTATTAATAATAAATCAACCATTTTTAAGGGTCCCCTATTTTGAGAAACACTCATATTGAGATATTCCCCATCTATCACAAGTCTCTTGACGTCTTGGTAGCCGACCTTCAGCCTTGATGGAGATCAGCTCCAGCACCCAGCCTGGAGTGAGCCTTGGATGAACCACAGCTGGGACTGGCACATGGCCTGAAAGCTTGCAGGCTAGTCCTACAGGTTCTGTACCACGCGGCCTGGTGTCTAAACACAAAACTGGATGGTGCTTTCTATTGTTTTTTTCCATTGGCTGTTTAACACCATGGTGTTTGGCTATTGTTTTCTATTGTTTTTCGATTGGATTCATTAAGTTGATGGCGTTTTTCCATACCCGGGAATGATCATCAACTTGACCCGAGTGTTTATCGTTTTGCTGATAATCATGGGTGAAGATGCACTAACCAAACTGTATTCTTATCGATTTTATGTAGATTACCCTGGGTGACCGATCTATATATGGGACCAACAGAGTTTTGAAACCAATACAGATATGTTACCCAAGGTTTGAAACCAATATTTGATCAACCTATGTCTATATTGTTTGAAACCAACCGATGTCATACAAGTCACCACCTGTTTGGCACATCTCCGTGAGGTGATTGGGGCGATCCCCGAGGCGCAGAGGGTGGAGTTGGGAGTCGCCCGAGTCGTTCATTAACCGCGGGGTCAGCCCTCGTCGCTGTCAATGTACCACGGGGGCCCCATGGTGTGGCTGATTCTTTGGGAGGTGCCAGTTATGGTGCTGCTCATCCACCTCAATCAGCTGGTTGGTGGTTTCAAACATTTTTTGTTTTCCCTAGTAGTTATTAACCAATGGTTGGTTGACAAGCATATTTTTCATAGGGGTGGTTCAACCACCAACCAGTTCGCTTACTTCTTACACAGGTGGTACCCCCAAATCATCCAGTTGCTTAGTCATAGCAGTAAACCAACCATTTTTGGGGTCCCTGTGGCTTGACCAACCACCGTAGATGCAGCAACCAACTGCGATCACTTGCAGAGTTGACGAACTGAGGGAACACTGCAGCATGGCATAGCATGGCATAGCATGGCATAACATGGTTTGTATCTACATTTCAGTTGGACCAGGTGTATACGCAGCTTCAACTGAACACCCATTATATGCATATGGACAGTATATATCAAGGAACTTGATCCGAACTTGGCACACCTCAGCCTTTGCACCGCTTCCCCAGCATGAGCCTTCGAACAGCACAGGCAGCAGGGCGAGATGTGACACTGCGATGCCGTGCGATGCCGGCATCGTGTCGTGATGCCAAGCGCCAGCCATGAAATGAAGACCGGTGAAGTTCAAAAAGACAACCATTAGTCAATGGTTAATTATAGGTTAAATATGATTGGTTAATTATGATGCTTAATTATAGGGAACAATAAGCAAATGATGGTTGTTAATGATGCTTACTGATGGGGAACAACAAGCAACAATCATGGTTAAACAATGTCAAACAACTACCATCTGCCACCGACCAGTAGATGTTGGAGGTGGCTACAGCCTTTTTAGGTCGGCAGACCGGATTCTTGGAGACTCAGCAGAGTACCCGTCGATTAGTCTTGCTGGTCAACCGAGCAGCAAGTCATGCCACAAACCAAGCTCTTCTTTTGCTGATTTCTATATCAACTCACTTGCCAGGTATTCTCACACCATGTTCGCCTAGCTAGCTGGGGGGACTAACTCTGTAAGCGCCTTTCTTTTGGATCCCTCAGCAACAATCTGCAAATTGCTCAAAGGCTAGACCCCCTTTTCATGGCTGCTGTTGTGCCTATGAAGCGTTTCGCGTCCATTTGGTCCAAAAGGCAGCAGTTGCACTTGGGGGGGTTCATCCTTGGGCCTTGACAGCGTACTTGCGATCCTTCTATCGGCTCACTAGAAGGTACCTGACCTTACAATCAGCAACAATCCGCAAATTATATCGACCGACTATCAATTGTATCAACATTGGTTGATATGTGGTTGATAATTGGTTGAGAATTGGTTTCAATTTACATCAACATCTATAAATTATATCAACCGAGTATCAACCACTGAAGGTATGCCCAGACAGTTGGACACTCTGTTTGAAACAGCCCAAGCCACTTCCAGGGTAGATGCCGAGCAAATTTATGACTTGATGTGGGTATAGTGTTGGCTTATTGGGTGGTTTAAGAGCTTAAACCAAGCAAACTTGGGAATTTCTGGAGCGTTTCCCACCTTACAACTGTTGCACCATTGCACAAATTGACCAGCAATGGGATGCCATAGATACTTCCAGTTCGTAAAAGTGTCACGAGTTAAATGGTACAAGTCTTGCCGGTTATCATTTGACTAACGAAAGCTGATGTAATTCTTTGCTTGCTATGATTGGTGAATTAGCTTATTAGTACCATTGGTATCATGAGTTCTTCATTAGATTTCATTTGCAGTGTAGCTGGACTTTGGCATTCCCGGTATCCCCATTGCTTAAGTACTACTACCAATAAGTGGTGGCTCTGTTTTTGTCATTATTTTCAACCGTCATGAATCCATCATGAATCATCATGATAAACCAATCATCACTCACCATTCATACCTATCCAGTAACTCATCACCAAATCTATGGGTCGAGCGCCACCAACCATCCAACAAAAAAGGTAGTAGAGTGAACTCATCCCAACCGCGAGCTCTGTGCCTACCAGGTGGGCCCCCAGCAGTTGTAAGTTGGATTATAGCCTCCTAGGACTGGTACTTAACCCTAGTGAAGTATAGTTAAGTTAGTAATAAACCAACTTACAACTGGCAGTCACTAGGACTGGTAGTCCACCTTACCACTTCTGACCCTAGGACTGGTAGTTAGCCCATAAACGCTTCGGGGCCCACCTTGGGATGTCACTCGGCCACTTGGGATTTCACAGCTGGGGCTACGGCGCCGTCACGGGTTCGGCTCTCAGCTGAGCCGCGCCGCGAACGCGCGATGTGATGCACCGTCACCGAACCGCTGAGATGAGAGGCTGGAAGCGTACGAGGGCGAGCTGCGAGAGGGGGTTCCCGTAGGCGAAGTTGACATATGGGTTGGTTCAAGTTGCCATGGTGTAGCCCTGTTGTTGGTTGGCTTCCTATGAATGATGGTTATGGACTTGGATGGTTGGTGCGTACCATCATTTGACAAAACATGTATAGCTAAAGGAATGAACTATGGTATGATTGTGGTGGACATTATATGAATCATGACTGTGGTATCAATTCTTTAGCAGCTAAAGTAAGTGTAAGCATGACTGTGGTATCTTAGGTATCGCTATGTCAGTTTCAATTGATACAGTGGCCATGGTTTATCGCAGATGCACTCTGCTGCGTTCCCAAGCTTTTACCATGGGGTACGTGGGGTTGTGGGCAGTGTAGAGCAGCGAAACGCAGCACAGGTCTGAAGCCGCCTAGTTGTAGAGTGGCTTGTGTGGCAAAGCTTGCCTTAGCTCAGGCGGTTTCAGATTGCAATTGTATGGAATGAATAATACATGTCTCCAATTGCACCAGGGGTTTGGGAATTCTCACACGAAGAAATGAACCTAAATACTCTCCGATTCCAGCTGCTGCTGATCCCGCGACATCAGCGAAAGAACTGCTGCAGGCTTCGCTCTTTGCCTCCTTGGTTGCTTACCAATCACTGCCATCGCAGCTGTGAACAGCTGTGACGATCAAAACTGCGATGATGCAATGTCACACTTGTGGCTGGGCTGCGATGGACTGGATGCAGATCAGGGTCCTTTTTAGGGAGGTTGTTGCGTGGCTCCTTTTAGATAGGTATCCAACAATTATCAATTGTGAAACTAATATTAATGATGGTATCTGTTATATGATCCATCCTTACGATCCCTGCTGTATTCAGCACCCAGTGGCCAGGTGGATCAATTCGTTCGAAGATCACGTACTACACCAGAATTCAGTTGCGTTGGCCACAACCGGTAATTCCCTTTCCCTACCAAAACCCCTCTTAGCAATGAAACTAGATTTGGGATTTCATGTTTGTGGTTTTGGTCTTTTCTGATCAACGTTCTGACTTGTGTCCTATGAGGAACAATAAATCAAATGTACCAGAAGTATCAAACAAATGGTTGCACCCCTAATGGAAATAGATCAGCCTGTAAGGTTTTATTCTCAGAGGCCTTGATTGTTTTTTGTTCGATTGTTATTCTTTTTCCTAGGCTAGGGGATCATTGATCCAGTGAGTTTTGGCTATGCTATTTGCTACAAACGATGTCACATTGAAAGTTGCTGAACAAAATGAATCGGCGAAACCTTTTTTTGCAATGTGCTTCTGCGAACTCTTAAGGGAACCGTTTTTTTCACAGAGGAGTTCAAAAGGAAACGGCGGGAACATAATTTGTTTTTTTCAGAAACCACCTTTCTTCTATAGCTTGTTTGGTTTGTTGGTTGGCTTCTCTTTGTCAGAGGGTTTACAACCACACCAAGCAGTGCCTGGATGTGGGGGGAATGATGCTTGCGCTGGTGGCGCAGCCGCAGCTGATCCCTGCAGGCAGCTGGATCGTCGATCGAAGATGGCCTACACCAGCGCCTACAACCGATCCATTTCAAAGCGAATGCCGCTGGGCACTGGTGAAGGGCTGCGGTTGGCCAAGCCGAAGCCATCAACCAACGGTTGGCCCACGACAAGGTTCTGACCATGGTGGTGAGTGTAGGAAAGTTTGGTGAGACTGAACTGGAAATGTGGCCTGAACTAAGCATGGCCAGTCGCCTACAATCTGGGACCTGAAATGGATATCCTTGAGCCAAGAAGACCACAATGATTCTGATGACCATCGGATCCAACTCAGCGGTACCAACAACACATCAATGGCTGGGATGTCTTTGAGCAGCCATGGTTCTGGCACTACTTGTAGGGACATGCCCGTGAACCAACAAAAAGATACATTAGTTCTGTGTTCGAAGATGCTGAAAGCCGGATGTGGTGTGACAGCGGCATGTCATAAGCTTGGTTTGGGTACTCTCCTGCGCAAGAGTGACCATTTTTTCCCCACCTGTCAGGTGAGGGTTGTTAGATTTTATCAGAGTTGACTTCTCCTCCTCCTCCTCATCCTCCTCCTCCTTCTCCTCCTTCTCCTCCTTCTCCTCGCCGGACCTCAACTACGACAATGCACGCCGAGTGTCTGCTGCCGGACCTCAATCGCGGCCATCCA
>VSDK01017875.1:15653-26432 GCA_009767595.1 Symbiodinium kawagutii | reverse complement strand
GGCTCCTTGTTCCTCCATGAACTTGATGACTTCCTTGGGCCAAACAGGTTTCAGTTGCAGTGGGAGGAAGGGGTTCCTACCATTCCTGTGTTGCAATGGGAGCTCCAACAGGAAATCAAACCACCGAGACCCGTGGTCACCACATGTCAACGGCAACCATTTTGAAGAACAAGCATCCCAACATAGTTCCTTCTCCACCGTCTGGTTCACAAACTCAAAGGATCCGTGGTCCTTGGCAACGTTGAAGAAGTGGAACAGATTGGCGGACCGGGTGGAACAAACCCATTGATGTTCTCAAGGAGGCTCCAACAGAGATGGGGGAAAAAGGACATCAAATGGCAAAACACATGGGTCCAAAATACCTATGGCTAAAGGTATGGCAATTGCATGATCAATGTAAAACATGTTACTGTAGACTCTTCGTCATTTCGACTGACCGGAGCAAGCATCGTCCATGATGCGTTTCTTGATGTCGATGGCATCCTGTGGAACGGAGGCCTCGGCACTTGCCGCATCCACTCGGCACTGCTGGGTGAGTTCCTCCAAGGTGTCGATGCGGTCCAAGCCCTCCAAGTCAGGCAGGATCACAGTGGTGGGAATGCTCCGCTGGCATGCAACGAAGACCTTCAGGTGGTCAGGGATTTTTTTGGCAGAAATTCAGAAATTCAGAATGGAATTCCATCAAATCAGCATCACCCGCGCTTCCTTTCCACTTTCTGTGCTCACTTGCGATAATCAGGATGACGAGAATGACAAGGAGCTTTTCCAAGTGGTGGATGCAAGCTTTATCAGACTTTTGTGAGCCGACTTCACGACAGTTGACACTCATTCGACCTACCAGGCCTAACAACCCTCATGAAACACTGGGCAGCCCAGGCCTCGAAGATGCACCAAATGCGCGTAGTGTAGTTGCCCTCTTTCATCTTGTCCAAGCACATTAGCATTTTGCCGATGCCTGCCAACTGCCGCCCAAAGACATCGAACAGATTCGTCGCAGCCTCATCCAACACGCGAAGAAAGGCGAGAGCTTTCCAGGCGCCAGACATGAAGTTGTGTTTTAGAACGGTGCGGTGTTTGAAGTTTTTTCAAGGTTTGATCGGAAAAACCGAAAACTACTGAAAACTAAGCAGGATGAGGTGATTGAGCATGTGATGCGCAGAAGTTCCAGTCTTTCCAGTAACGCAGCCAGGGATCTGCTGTATGTCCCTGCTCCAACATCCGAAACCTCGGAGAAAGCGCCAAGGGCAAAAGACATGAAAGACATCACATGCAAAAACATGCAAAAACTGATGGTTCTGACATGTTTTTGGAACTCACTCGCACTCTGTTCTGGATCAAGGAAACTGTGTCAACCCTAGGCCAAGCCATGCTAAGTTGGCAAGCCTAACCTCCACATCCAACCCATCCGACCCTCACACTGCGTCCACGGCACTGGTTGTTGACCATCACACACCACCAAATGAAGATATCATCACTGGCTCCAGAGACGATCTGATGTTTTTGCCACCATCTGGACAGTGCTTGGGACACCGTTGAGAACTTGTACTCCCAGACCCATGAGAGAAACCAGGTGGCTTGTCCACTTCGCCTGCAGGGGATGCATCAGCCTTCCAAAAATCATTGCTGCATCTATGTTGAAACAACTGCCTTACAGAACAACCTTTCAGTCGTCTTATACTACTGTAAAGACTACACTGTTATTAGTTATTTACCTCACGACACACAAGATATATTTTTTAAAAGATGTCTTTACCAATAAGAGTACATATGAAAGGCGCAAAGAAAATCATACAAAGCCCAGGCACCCCGTGGCTTGCAGCGCATCCACAATGCTGCAATCCATGTCACCGTCACGGGGGCACCATTGACCCTTGCCCAAGGCCAATGGCCCGTAAGCCAACAGACTTGCCACTTGGTGAAAGTTGGGGTCTTTCGGATAATCGCAAATCTGCAAGGCGTTCCAAGCAGCATCTGTGTCAGGCACATTTTCTTCCATGTTGCGGATCCTCACCAGAAAGCCGCTCCTGGTCCAGGCTGTGGCACAAGACTTTCAGGACAAGACTTATCGTGACATGACAAATCGTGACAAAACGAGATTGTGAAACAACAAGCACTTTCTGCTTCACTGCTCAGGTCCTAAAATTCCCATCATGCTCGTCATCCTGATCATGCTCCCCATGGCAATCACTCTATTCATTCATGCACCCTCCTCATGGTCACGTTCCTGGTACTTACCGCGCTTATCATCCTCATCATATCATCCTCATCATATCATCCTCATGCCCCTCGTCATCATGCTCCGCTGCATCCCGTCCTTGTTGCTGGACCGAAAGTATCCACACGCCATTCCACCTGATCTGCTCTGTCCTCGTAGGTGGCCTGACCAGGGAGGTGCATGTGGCAGGCTGCCAGCCTCTCCCCACGACTTCTGGCAACCGAAGTTGAAGACTACTGAGCCTCCTGAAGCCTACCCTGGCACTCTGGATATCTCTGGATTTTCCTGTTGAAGCAATGAGTCTGTCCGTACCTCACACAACACCTGACTTCACAATATCGTCGAGTCTTACGTCATCTTTTGTGACCCTACATCTCTGTCAGCCTTGACCATGCCAGTTTGAGGCACGTGGGCAGGAACGAATTCTGGAAGGAGCAGCGCCATGCTGAAGGCAAACCAGGATGTGAGATGACACTTATGACTAAGATAAAGAAGAAGATAAAGAGGAAGGGGAAGATGAAGATGAAAATGAAGAAGAATGAGGATCATCAATGATTGTTCTGATTGATCAATCATGCTTCTGATGATGGTGATGATAATGATGAGGGTGATGGTGCTGCTGCTGATGAGGAGGAGAAGGACGCTGACGTGGTGGTAGATATCGATGTAGAGGTTGGTTGTGGGCATGGATCTGACATGATTTGAATGAACATGAAATTACACAATCAGGGGATGTTCCAGGGGGACCTGGGGGATTTCAATGAAAAATGATTCTGGGAGTATCCGGACCTGACCCCTTTCCTTGCTAAAGCAAGTGTAATTCCATGTAATTCCAGTCAACTCACGCTGGCTTTCGTGATTGATCAAATTCATCCAAGCACACGTACCAGTACAGTTGTCACATCCTTCACATATCTTCAGCGAACAGTAACTTGATCTTTGAATATCTCACCTTCATTTACATCTTTTTACAGTTTATCGGTTGCACTACCTGGACCTAGAAATAGAAACAGCATTCCCAAGAAGATCCTCAGCCATCCCCAGCCTGGAGTTCATCGAAAACGTACCGCAAGGAAATGCCAAGTTGCATCGACTGAGATTTCACATCTTCTTTCTGCCCTGCGAGCGCCGCTTCAGCTGCAGAGTGCCAAATGCCATATTCCAAGCGGGAGGTCCTCGTTGCATACAACTCACACCACTTCTTGTCCTCCGCCATCTGTTTCAATCGGCTCTTGAAGCACATAAGCCGAAATCGTCCGAAGACTGATGCCAGCAGAAGTGCCAAGATGAGGAATAGCAACAAAAACAGGAAGAAGTAGAGCAGAGTGCACCAATTTTCCACCCACAAGACCATGAATGGAAGGGAGCACGTCCTGCATTTCTCATCACCTTCGTAGGCATAGCCTTGACCGGTGCACTTCAGACAATTCGTTCGAGACTCATCTGGCACAGAGCCCGCACTGCACTGGCTGCACTTCGGAGAAAATGCAAATCTTGCAACCTGCGGAGTCAGCTGACTTCAGCCAGACAATTCATCTTAATTTTCACCTTCATATTCATCATGATCATCATGCTCGTCTTCATGTCCAGCTTTCATCTTCATATTCATGCAGCCATTAATGATTCAGCTTGCTCTTCATCGGATTATTCATTTTGTTCTTCATCGTGGCATTTTAAAAAACACACTTTTGCATATGTGGCTTTCATCTTTGTCTGATCTTCAGCATTCATCATCTAGCTTTTCATGTTCATTTTCTTCTTCATTCAGTCTTGACTTGAATGGATTTAAAACATCTCATAGTGCGGACAGGCGGGGGGGGTCCCTAAAAATTATGAAAATTGTTTAAATTGTTTCTAAAATTGTTTAAATTGTTTCTAAAATTGTTTAAATTGTTTCTAAAATTGTTTAAATTGTTTCTAAAATTGTTTAAATTGTTTCTAAAATTGTTTAACTTGTTTCTAAAATTGTGTTCATCTTCATCTTCATCTTCATCTTCACGTTTCGTCTTCATTACGGTCTTCTTTGTGTCTTCATCTTCATCCTCGCTTTCATTTTCATCTTCATCTTCATCACGGTCCTCATGTTCATCTACTTTTTCATCTTCATCGCATCTTTCATGTCATCTTAATCTCATCTTCCTCTTCGGCTTTCATCTCATTTTCGTCTTCGTCTTGATGTGCTTTACTAAAGCGGCGTTTGAAGAATCCAAGATGTAAGAGTGCCGCAACGTTCATACAAAACCCCGCAAAATTGTCAATGTGACAGGATTTGAAGATGGATTTGAACCATAACCACATCTTCGAAACCCCAAAACCCTCCGCCTTGCCATCACCACATCGCACACACGTGCTGTTGTCCACATTTGGTGCAGTGCCAGCACGACAAGGCGTACATCGCGGGTCGCCAGGGGAGGCCACATAACCTGTACCGTGAGGCGGCGTGACATCATGGCCAACGTGCACAGTACGACATCTAAAATCTAGTGACATGTCTTACTCAGCTTGCAGTCCTGGTTGCAAGGTTCCAAACATGCCATGTCTCAGCGGTCGATTTTCTGAAATTTGATGGGCGCCAATGATGCTGGATGCGTTTCCAATCAATATCTCATCATAACCACATCTTTCATCGAGATTCGCTAAGATTCACCATGTTTCGCAGGCCCTGCATGAAAAACCACCAGCGCCTGCACGGCACGGCGAACAAATGCTGAAATTGGTTGGCTCATGGCCAGCTTGACACTCCACGCAGCTTCTGCGATCTGCATCCGGGACTAAGCCTTGCTTGCACACCTCGCAGTCCTGCCAGGCTGAAAACATCTTAGAGCGAGCTTTCTAGGGGGTTCTTCAAATAGGGGACCCCAAATCATCCGATATTAGCCATTTATAATAAGAAACCAGCCAATTGTGGAACCCCTCTGTTTTCAGAAACGCCCATATCAAAAACAAGGCCAAACACCACATGAAACACCACCACCGAACAAGGCGACAAGCCTGAGAAAACACTGCCATCAAACCCCTCAGTTCACAAATGTTCCCAGAGGCATTGTTCGATTTGCTTCAGATGCTTTGGTTCCTCTGGCATCTTCCCTGGATGAAAAGTATGAGTTTTAACAGTTAACAATCCAATCATTTGGCAAAACAAAATGTGAATCAAACCACCCACCAGTTCTGAATCTTCTGACATCGTCTGACATCTGATCCTCTCAACGATCCTTGTTGCCATAGGACGACTTGTAGCGGCCACTTTCACAAGGCACGCATGCCTCCCAGTGAGGGTACTTGTCAGTGGCTTCAGTCACCTTGGCTTTTCGGTGACCCCTGGTGCTCACATCTCCAAAATCTAACTTGTGTCGAATGCATTTTTTCTAGATATGCCAAACCATTTCACAGCCGCAAGGCCCATGACAAGTCAAGTCAAGCCAAGCCAAGCGCCGTGGCAAGATTAGTGGCAAGCTACTCGTGCGTTTTGCTCCAGACGATGGCCAGGAGGACACTCACCCAGCTCGCAGTTTTCACCGTGGAAGTGCTCCTCAGCTCGGGGACCCGTCAGCAGCTGGAAACCAATGCTACACTGTACCGTCAGGGCATGGATCACGGTTATCTACTGTGATCTTATGTCATCTTGGCCACGCAACTTTTTGCTTTCCAGCCATTTCAAGCCATTTCAAGCCCTTCGTCATCCACACTTGTGCCACAGGGTCTCTTCAGCATTTTGCGCATGAAATAGTCTTGGACCATGTACATACAGCAACATCTTACAACGCAGGGCTTTCGGTGTTTCATGCGACGGCCATTCGGCCTTTATAACCCCGTTTAGTCATGAGATTTGCCAGTCTCACTGGTCCCAATAACCTCAAAGATGCTCTTAACGTGCTTTTAATGGTCTTATAAACAGTATAGTCTGACCAGAACGGGTTGAATGGTATAATCTGATCCTATCTCCGTTTGAAGATACAGCGTTGAGGATTGAGGATTGTTCTGATCAGTCTAAATGGTAGTGCTAATCAGTACCGGCGGGCTCATTGCTTGACCGCATCTCATCTGTGACGTCAAAGAAATCAAAGATATGGTCGAGTTCCAGGCATGAAGTTCCATGAAAATTCCGGGCATTTCTGAACTAATATGGCCCAACCTCTTCACCACACTCTCATCTCCTTCAAAATGTTTGAGCAATGTATAAATTGTACATATATTTAGTATAATGAACGCAGCGATGTGATGACAATTATGACAATGATGAGAAATAACCGAAACAACAACAAAATCATTAAAGAAAACAATGGCAAGGACAATGACAATGCCAACAATAATGATAACATTAACACGAGTGACAACACTAGCAACAATATTCAATAGCTACCAACAATGACAACATCAACAACAACAACAACAACAACAACAACGACAACGACAACGACAACGACAACGACAACGACAACGACAACAACAACGACAACAACGACAACGACAACGACACCGACAACAACAACGACAACGACAACGACAACGACAACAACGACAACAACAACAGCAGCAGCGGCAACAACAACAACAACATTGACAGCAGCAACAACAACAACAACAACAACGACAACAACAACGACAACGACAACGACAACGACAACGACAACGACAACGACAACAACAACGACAACAACAACAACGACAACGACACCGACAACAACAACGACAAACAACGACAACGACAAACAACGACAACAACAACAACAGCAGCAGCGGCAACAACAACAACAACATTGACAGCAGCAACAACAACAACAACAACAACGACAACAACGACGACAACGACAACGACAACGAAACCAACAACAATAACAATAACAATAACAATAACAATAACAATAACAGCAGCAGCAACCACAACAATAACAATAACTGCAGCAACAACAACATTAACAGCAGCAGCAGCATCAGCAGCAGCAGCAGCACCACCAACAACAACAACAACAACGACGACAACGACAACGACAACGAAACCAACAACAATAACAATAACAATAACAATAACAGCAGCAGCAACCACAACAATAACAATAACTGCAGCAACAACAACATTAACAGCAGCAGCAGCATCAGCAGCAGCAGCAGCACCACCAACAACAACAACAACAACGACGACAACGACAACAACAACAACAACAACAATCAGAATAAAAAAATAAAAGTAATATATAATGATACTAATAACAAGAAAAGTCATAATATGATGTATGCTCAAAAAACAATGATTTTTGTAGTAATAATGAGAGCGGTAGTATGAACAATATCATTCTTCATGGTGAAAACGATAGTAATCATGAAAGTGAACACTATTGTCCTGGTAGTAATGGTGAAATTCATATGATCCAAACAGGATATTGTATGGGATGCTTCAGTGATTTCGAACGGCATCGGCCAATTCCAAATCGCGGCACCGAGCAAGTGCATAGGCCTGTGCCAGTTGCAGCTACTTGCGCGAAGCCCGAGACGTTCTGCTCCGCTTGCCGGTTTCGCGCATCCACGTCATCGTCGCAAGCTCCGCGAAAGGTACAGGTGCCTTCAGAACCAAGGGATGGCCGGGTCGGGATATGTCATGCGTCATGGTGCGTTCATGGTTTCAAAAAGTTAGCTGCTGGCACCAGGGCAATCAAAAGGACGTGCTGTCAAGGGGAGCGCTAAAAAAAAAAGAGTACCAAACAGGTCGCTCCAAAATGATGGGACAGCATCGAGCATTTGGTCAAATTTAGAAATTACTGCTTCAAATGTTAGTTTCCAACGGGCGACCATTTATTACCGTGTTTGCCATATAGTCCCGCGGTATTCTGAAATATTCTCCACGCCTGAAACACTTCCGAAGCCGGGGCAGCTTCTGCACATCGAATCTTGCCGCGTGTGATAGTCACTGCAAATGCGGCACTCTGGGCTGTTGGAACCTGATGGACATCTGCATGTGGCCCTGCCTTTCGTCTTTTTGCTGCATGTGGCAGAAGTGTCACATGCAGAGGGGCCGAAACATACACCTTTCGTGTAGTACTGCAACGTAGGGCCTTCTGATACTACGAAATCCATCATGCCATCGCCGTTGAAGTCAGCAAACTGGAACCTAAACCTGCCATGGACAGACCTTTTGATTGAAGAGATGTCAGTAAAGAGGCTCCGTTTGGCACGCTTGAAAATGCCATTTTGCTGCTCAAAGTAGATGAATTGCCTTTCAGGAGGGCCTCCCACATTCACCAAGACTAAATCCAAATCTCCATCTTCGTCCATGTCCACCACTTCAGGACAGAGACTACCAGGGTCCATCGCGAGCAAATTCACACTCGAAAACGGGTTGTCCTTGCCGTAGCGTCGATGAAAACTGATATTGGACTGCTGGGAGTTCCGTCTGGAACTAACCTGGCCCAAGATTGCAGAATTCCAACTTCATATATACAGTAAACCTTGCAATCTTTACTTAAACCGTTTACAGTCCTTGACGGCTGATTCCATTTACTCTCTGAGCTCCATCACACGTCTTTTCAGCGCTTTCATGGCAGCAATCAACACAGCAACAAACAAACACAAACTCACGAAACTGAGAGGGTCATCTTGCAGGCAACCGTCGCCTGCTCGTAGTAAAGCAACTCCCTGAGCACGAGAGGAGATTCAGGATTTGATGGTTTGGTCTTTACCAAATCCAAGTCGCCATCACCATCAAAGTCAACCAAGGTCCAACAATCATACCTGGCATCTTCGCGTCTTGCTGCCAGCAGACCGGGCCAAAATGGATTGTCCTTTCCTTTCCAAATGATGAAAGTTCCGTTGTGCTGTTCTGCGTATTGCAAGCCGTTCGGAGTTTGATGTACGATGTCCAAGTCACCATCACCATCAACATCAGCTACCATATGGTACCGTCTACTAATCTCCGAATCCCCCCCTCCTCCAAACGCGGATGACGGCGCAGCACGCAATGGATTGGCAAGGCCTTCCACTTCTATCAAATCTCCTTCTTCATTTTGCTGGACATATTTGTGTTTGAGGGTGTCCGGAATGTTCACCGCACCCATTTCTGAAAGCACAAAATCCAAGTCACCATCCCCATCAACATCTACCAGGTTCCAATCTGCAATCATAGGTTCCTCTATGCGGATCTCTGAGAACGGATTTTCTTCTCTGTCATACTCAACAAATTCTGGAAGCGGCTTGTTCCACAATAACGACACCTTCATTGGATCCACCACCACCAAGTCCACGGCACCATCATTGTTCCAATCACCCAAGGTTGAGCACGAGCCATAAGCCCACCGCTGGAGTGAATGAGAAACTAGGGACTGCCAAACCGAACGATGGAAAGGATTTTCATCTTCAAGCAGCTCGAGAAGATTCCCATCTTCGGTCCTTTCATAATATTTCCACCCTTCAAGACCCTCGATGAAAAGAATCAGATCTATGTCCCCATCTCCATCGAAATCACTTGCGACGAAATCGTCGGCACGAGGCAAAGGAAGAGGACGAGGGCTCAGGGTGCCATTGGCGACTTGCTCCACCAATACCACGCTGTCCTTCAATCCGCCAGATCTTATGCAAAGTTGGTCAACATCACCATCGCCATCCCAATCGAGGAAAGCATATCTTGACACCAAAAAAGTGCATGCATGCTGCGTTCCATTGGAGTCCATTGAAGGGTAAAATGGATTTTTCTGCTGATCCATTGGCACATAACCATCTGGCCCCTGTAAACACACAAGGACTTCGAGGAAAAGGACGAAGCCCGTCATGCCAACGAGATCAAGGAGACCATCTCCATCAAAGTCAGTGGAACTGACTGGAAAGTTCCAATTGAATTGGCACGAGGAATTTGGAGGACTAGTAAGCTCGCTGACACTGTGATCGGCGTTCTGCTGAAAGAAGCGAGGCACCGCATCAACAGCAAAGATAGGCACGGCGCTAAGCAGCATCAAATCCAAATCGCCATCCAAGTCAAAGTCCAAAAGGTAAGGACAATAGAAATCGTATGGTTTTGCCTGCGCCGCGTCCCGCTCCGGCAATTTGATCTTGTTCAGAGGGAATGAGGAGGTTGTCTCCTTCCCTTCTTGTACGGGCAGGGAAAAGTTGCCACTGCCTGTGTTCTCATAAAGGTGCCACGCTTGCCCTAAGCCATAAGTGGACCTCGTTGCGAACATGACATCCAGATCCTTGTCTCCATCCACATCCAAAAAGAGCCAGTTCATGTACCTGAGGCATCTGTTGTGAAAGCCTAGTCGTGCCCTTGACATTGTGGTCGCTTGTGAAAATTTGTTCGATTTTGCTTTGTTCTTGGTTAAACTAAACGACGGTTGGCCCGAGAGCGAAAACAGCGATGTTATAGCAGCCCCAAGTATACTAAGCAATAATGATAACAACGCATTGCACACATGCAATGAAGATGACGAAGATGGTGATGATGATTATGATGATGATGATGATGATGATGATGATGACGATGATGATGATGATGATGATGATGATGATGATGATGATGATGATGAGGACAATGATGATGATGATGATGATGATGATGATGATGATGATGATGATGATGATGA
>VSDK01017875.1:0-10594 GCA_009767595.1 Symbiodinium kawagutii | reverse complement strand
AACGTCAGCAGGACGTTTGATTCCTCGTTCCGCATCATCATGTTCCCGTGCCCGTTGGAGAGTTTGTGCAAGTCCAGATGACAAACTTCCAGGAGGGCTCACAGGCATTGACACTGAGGCTGTCGCTGGAGGCTGCTCAAGCGTTGGAGTTGGAGGAACTGACAGTCCACCACACACCACCGAAGCTTGGGCTCCAGATGATGCCGCAAGCGCTGCAATCATCTCAGTGTTGGTCAAAGGAGCCGAAGGTGCCAGAGGGACCGTGACTGGCGTCATTGGGGCTGCAGTTACAGGTCGGCCACCAGCATCAGGAATCAGTTCTCACAACCAAGTCATTCTTGGCCGCGTTCACAACCTCATCAATTGCGGCTTCCCAAGCACCTGCAGAGATGCTCTCAAGAGCACTGGCTTTCCTGACATGCTCAGTGGAACATTTCGTCAGCTGACCACGGAAAGAGATGAAACAATTCGAGGCGATTCCAGCGCCCTCTTTCCCCTCGGCGGCAACAAGAAGCCCAGGTCCATGCCACCGTCGAAGCATCAGCTGTCTTCGGCTGCAAGTACCAGTCCCACCATCTCGCTTGGACTTGTATTTCTGAGTACGCCAGAAGAAAACGAGATCTCCAGGAGAGGGCGACTCGGATGCTGCGCTTGGTCTTGACCTCGCCAATTCAGCAGCTCTCAGGCTCTTGCTATAGCGCAGCCTGATCATGGCAACTCTGGCTGTCTCTCGAATGGCGGTCTGCCGGGAAATGGAAGGGGAGGCCTCAATCAAGTCACGCTCAGAGAGATGACCATGGAAACCACACAACACATCACCTGGAGCACGAGCATTCTTCCCAGTCACCAGTTGTTGTGGAGACACACCGGATTCGTTCACATCATTGTTGTAAGAGGCAACTGCTTCTCCAACTGCTCCCTGCATCTCAGGAACTGTAGCCACTGCATGTGACTGGCAAATAGCTGACACCAGCGTTCAGCTATTCCATTCTGCCAAGGCGCGCCAACGCCAATGAAGAACACATAGATGCTCTTCGCCTCGCACCATGCCACGAACTCATTGCTCAAGAACTCTCTGCCTTGATCGCAAACAAGAATATAAGGAAGACCAAGCAAGGGAATCCAACGCACGGCAATGAAGCGGGTGACATCTGACGAAGCTTTTCCATCGAGTACTCCAGCTGCTTGAAAACGGCTCACACTGACTGTCTGTCATGTGTGCAACCACATGCTGTTGTTTCAAGGAGTCCTCGAGCATCATCAAGTGGATGCGCACCTGCTGTCCAACTTGTCGAGGTGGTGGAAGTGCAGCAGGAGGGCGTGACTTTGGTGGTCGCCGTTCTTGACAAACGGAGCAAACAAGGCGCTTTGCAGCCACTACAGCTTCTCGGGGAGCTCCAGCCACCAGCAATGCACGGGCCACATGAAGATTTGACCGATGCCCAGTGTTGATGCGCAATCGCATGACAGCTTGTTTCACAGCACCCGAGATCGGCAGCTTCTCATCATTCGGCTTGATGCCAAGTTCCAATTCATCCGAGGCATCAGAATCTCCTTCTCCAACGAATGCCTCATTGGTGCGCTCGGTGGAGTTGACCTCAAAGTCCAAGTCCACAGGTCCACTTCAAAGCACCTCAGCCTCGAAGTCAAACTGCTGGAGAAAGGAGTCAACCAAAGCATCAGCGAACTCATCCGTGTAGTGGCCCGCCACCGAGGTCACTCTGCTTCCTCCAATCACTGGAGCATGCGTGCGATGACCAGGGCATTGACAATGAAGAAGGTTCGAGACCACAGCCTGCATTGAAGCCACTAGCTGTGTCCTCTTCCGGCGATGAAGACCATTGGACGCACGCAAGTTGAAATAGCACATGTCCACGGTGACCTTCATGGCATAGGGATCATCCAGGAACTCCTCCAAGTCACTTGTCTTCCAACCTTGAGAAGGGCGTGGGTTTTCCATGACGTAATGTCTGCCAGCTTGGACTTGGAGTTTGGCAACCTGAATGGCAAACTTGATGAGAGCAAGTCCTTCTTTCTTGTTTCTCATGAAGGTTCGATGCTGGATTCAAGAACATCAGTGGAGACCATGGTCCGCAGGGAAAGGCCAGCATCACAACAGGGTTTCCGACGGCGAAGCAAGTCCAAAGCCTTTGCCCTATCGGAACTTCGTCGGAAGTCCCAGCCAGCGGACAGCGTCAGACTGTCTCCAGCGTGGAGCCCTCGACGACGAACACTCCGAGCAATGGGCTCAATATCTGTGAAGACCCCTGTGGCCAAGATGTTGGGAAAGACAAACTCGAAGCTGAAGACCTCATTCATGCAGTCATTCATCTCTTTCTCCCAGGAAGTGAGCAGGATTTGGCGAATCTGCTCCTTGTTGCATGACACCAGCTTCTGTTCGCGACGATGCTTGTTCCAAGCCTGGGAAATCATTTGGCGAATTCCAGGTTTGATCTTTCCTTTCAACTGCCAAGGCAGTTCATCATCTCCTGATTGCCGTCCACGTTCAGAGTCGGAGGAAGAAGGGGACCATGCTGCACGGCTTCCATCACCTGCTGCATCATGATGTTGAAACGTCCTTCCTGATCGTCCATCTGACGTTGCATCTTGGCAGCCAAATCCTTCATCGTCTCCAGCTCCGATGACATTGCCGGCTTCGACCATGAAGACGTTGTGGAAGTGTTCGGCTTGGTGCTTGATGGAGGCGGATTCATTGACTTCGGAGCCGCTTTGCTCTTTGGCTCCAACCATGCTTCAGGGATTCCACCATCCGACGGATCTTGTCCGTCAGGGTTGCCACCGTATCTTTGGGAACCACTTCCACCTTGAGCAACAATGCCAAACGTTGAAGGTCGTCCTTGAAGGTGGGCAAACCACCTCGGGGTCCAATCATCGACCTTGCAGCATACAGGCGTTCCTTCTCTTCCATCTCGCGATTCATCAAGTCGCGAGCTTCTTGAATGGCAGCTGCTTTGATCCGCTGCTGCTGTCCACGCTTCCCACGGCCAACCAAAATGCCCTCCATCAAGTTGTCCTCCAAGAATGCCGTCTTCCATCCAACCCGATCTCGAAAGCGGGTCATCAAGGCCAAGTTGGTGGCAGTGAAGGCTCCAAGTTCCACAGCCTTCTGGAAGTGACGACCACTCATCGAGGAGCCATGGATCATAGCTTCGGCTTGGAGCTTCCAATCCTTCACATTGGAGATGGCTGGGTATGGAAAGGGCAAGTAGCGCAAGAAAGAACGTGACAACAGCCACAGCAGCACTCCACGCCAGTGCCAGACGACACGATCCAGCAAACGAAGCGTCATCCTTCGCCACCGGTAGGGGCTGAAGCCCAACTGGTGGTAGTCCGTGAACCTTGCAATCAACGTGGGAGTCAAGGGGGGCAGTTCCTCGCTCTGCATCTCGGACAGGGGAACTTCCTGCAAGGTCATGGCTGCCATTGAATCCAGGTAGGTCACGGGGTTGTCCACGAGCACGAATCATCAAAGGTTGCTGAGAACCACTCATCACTGGAGCCGAAGGCGCCATGCATGAAGATGCGCAAAAACTCTCACGCAAGTAGCTTGCTGCCGCAACAGTGGACTCCGTGAGCATGTGTTCATGGTTCGTGTTAGAGTTACCATGGGAGCCCTCGTGCAAACGTCTGGTCAGCCAATCCTTTGGGTTCAACTGCAACTCAACGACATGGTCCAAACCACACTTTCGCCACCGTTGAGGTCCCAGCCTTGGCCACTCGGCAGGCTGCAAAGGCACCATAAAATGCCCCGCCGCAAGCTGCTGCAGCTTCAACCTTCCAACTTGAATGTAGGTGAACTCAACGGTGCGCTCAGCGAAGTTCAAGACTGTCCCCAAAGAGTCCATGAAGTCTCGTCCCAAAAGGCAACCCAAAGAAGTAATGGGGACCACTGAAGCCCAAAGCGCAAAATACGAGAACCAGCTAGGCAAATGGGAATCCTCCATCGACGGCTTGAGGGAGCTATGCCACCATTACCAAATTCGAACTTCTCAAACTCGTTCACATGAGGGCTTCGGTCACACGAACTTGCTGAGGCTGCACTTTTGCTTTGGCAGACGACACCGACTTGCGACCAAGACCTGCTCCCGGCTTAGGGCATTCTCGGTCACCAGCCCAATGAATGCCCATGCTGATTGCAATCAAAGCATGGGCGCTTCCCCGAAGCTTTGCGGGCAGCTGGAACATTGCCTCCCTTCAAACTGCTGGGATTGGACGTACTGCTGCTTGGCTTACCAAATCCACGGTCTTTTCGGAATTCTTGAAGCTTACTCCGAGCCTCCTTCATAGTAACCAAGGCCTCTGCCGCCTGCTCGAAATCAGCCTCAACTCCGGAGATGAGACCTGGGTCCACGCCTTGCCTTGCTCTTCAGCCTCTTGCAACTCAGTGGCCAGACATTCAACTCCGGCCTGCAAGAACGATTCAAGGTTGCCCTCCTCATCGTCATCCGCAGGAGAAGCTTCCAGCCCACCAGGTTCATCATCATCGCCAGCTTCAGCATCTTCCGGAACTTCAGCAAGCAACACCCGGCGAGGACCTGATGCATTGGAGGAAGAGCTCTTCTCGAACGTCAAGCTGAAGAGAACATAGACGGACTTCGGCTTATAAGTGGATGCAGCTGACGAACCACCAGAAGAAGGAGCAGCTTGAAAGAACCGACGCATGTTTCCTTTTGGCTTATCTGCTCCAAGACCAGGTTTGCTCCGGTATAGGGGGTCCTGCAAGTGCAACTCTTTGAAGAGTCTCAGGATCTCACTCTCGATCACGCTGTACTCCTCTCGGCCATTCAAAGCCGTCTCCAGAAGTTGTTTGCGAAGCGGATCCAAGCCCACCTTGGTCTTCATGAACCAACCAAGTTCAGTAGCAGGAAGCATCACTCCTTCGGCTTGAAGATCTGCTACAGCCACACGAAACCTGCTAGCAAACTCACCAACACGTTCCCCAGCACGCCTCTGCAAGTCCACATAGAACTGCTGCCGAAGTTCACCACGCTTATCCAGCACAGTCATCCCGTTGATGTCCTCCAAGGACGACAGCAACTTGTTGAGGCCGCGGAGATAGTCCGGCGGCCACCATTTCATGGATCTTTGAAACTCCCGCCATGTCAGTGGGGGACCTGATACCACGGCCCTGACTTTCCATCTTCACCATTCCCAGTTCCAGACGACATCGCAATGAAGATTCCTTCAGAAAATCCGTGTTGACGTAGATTCAACCAGAAACGAAAGTCAGCCACGCACCACGAGTGCAAAGAACCAGTTGTATACCCAACCAGCCCAAATTCGATGAAACACCGAACCGGCAAACTGAAACACCCAAATGCCGCCTGGCACCCAGATATCGCAGAAGTCAGCTCGAGCACAGGGGTTAGATCGGGCGCTGCAACCAAAGGCCAAGCAAGGATCGCGCACAACCAGCTAGCTCCGCTGCCACTGTGGAATCTCGGCCCTATTGCAGCGAAGTAGCAAACGAAGCAATTCGGACCTTTTCCATGGGGTGCGATAGCCACGGCTGAAGATCTTGCGGAAATGAATTGGGCCACATGCCATCGGCCATACACAGGTAAAATGCCATCAGTGCCATGACATCACATTGACAAGAATACATGCCACATAGAATGGGATAGAACGTTTTGAAGAATGTCACATACATCGACGAAAAGAATCGCAGATAGAATGTCAAGAAAAAATGTCCGGTTGTATGCCAGACAGAATGATGAAAAGTAATGTTAGAACATATGCCAGAAACTATGTCAGACTCATACCTGTCAAGGTGGGGATCACTCGAAAAGAGTAATCTCAACATTGTTGAATCGTCAAAAGCTCAGGCGCGCCTGCAATCCTCGTTTTCCAGGACTCCCTTGGGTTCAGAGTTTTCATAGAAATTCCCTGCGTCATCCTGCAGGAAAATGAGAACTTCACATCCGGCATTTCCTGTTGGGAGAGGAATAGTGCCTCCAGTCAGTTTCGAGAGCATTGAACCAGCCTCTCCTCTCCTGCAGATGGCAGCGCCACGAAATATTCCAACTTGGTTGAAGCATGACATGGTTTTTGTAATTATTAATGATTTGAAGCACGAATTGGAATGAAATTCACTTCACGCAATTTAATTTTACCTTTTCACCACACCATACCACACCTGAGAGGCTGTTCCACCAGGAGAAGATCCATCCGGCCATCATTGTTCCAATCGACAAACAACGGCTTCCGAAAGAGAGAGTGGTTCTGCATTTGCACGAAAGGACTGGCCGTCTGAAGATGAAATGCACCACCTGACTCTCGGAAATGACGCATTGGCAGCACCCAGTCTGCAATGAGCAAGTCCATGTGACCATCATTGTCCCAGTCCGCGATAGCCAAATGCCCGCAAGTGAGCATGCCAGTAATGCTCCCAAAAGGGTTTCCACTTCCAGTTTCTTCAATCAGAAAATCATCATCCCCATACCTCTTGAAGTACCTTACCTCCTTGGGGGTAGCTACAACAACATCGGGAATTGAATCTCCATTGACGTCAACCACAGCAGGGAGACAAGGCTGTCCTAAATCCGAGAAAGGACTGGGTTCCTTCTTGACAAAGCTGTTGTCATCTCTCTGCTCGAACAAGTTCACTCGATTTTCCTGGTTGTCGAGCGTGATGAGATCCAAATCCCCATCTTGGTCCCAGTCCACCGCCAAAACCTGAAATGAAGGAGCGACGGGCGCCATCGCAAAGACCTGGACTCGTGGCCATCCGCAAGCCCACTTCCCCCAATGCACTCTACAGGCCGATGGAAAATGACAAGTACCTGAGCTTTATCATCACAAAATGTCACATAAGTCATTTAATTGGCATGTTCGAGACATCATTTGTTTTGGCACTCCCATGTTGTAATATTCTCTACCACTTGTTCACTGCACCTGCTCAGGTATGATCACTCATGCCCACCAGTGCCTCAAACATGTCATTGGGCGATCGGTCCAACACAAAATGTCGTGGATGCCCGCGGCAGCCGGTGCGAGCACTGGTCTCGCACCACCAACCAAGGGCTGGCAACGGCAGGAGCAAATGGACGACTGCGAGGCTCCACATCATGGAAGACGGGCTGATCGCTGGGCAAAACTGCAGCGGAACTTCGCGGCTGTCATAACGTCGTGTGTGGGGCTGCATCTGGAACTAAAAATAAGTGTTTCTAGAAACCGGCGGGAAGCGCCGCACACTGTTTTGCACACACACACACAAGTTCAATGAGCTCTCATGTAGTACGACCTGATCTGTGGTCGAACCCGTCAGCACAATCTCTTGCGTCAGGTTGCTTTTGTAACACCGGAAATCCTGCTTGATTTCTGCCGCTACGGTTGCACCTCTGCCACGAATCCCATGCCATTGGAAAGGACTGGCAAGAAACATGCGAAGGCCTCACCATAGGTGGCAGGAAATACAACCTGTTTTGTAAATTAGTTTGTCTCAGTCTAGTCGTGGCCTCATGGGGGAATTGATTAAAAGAATGGGAAAAGGCCGGAACATGTTCAGCATGCAAGGGCAGAAAAGGGTCCCAAACCATTCCAACGTCAGTCTTGCGCACTTTGTTTTGTAATTCAACAAATGCTTCAAGATTCTCAAGAGTAGCAAGGTGCATTTTGCAGTTCCGTCTTGCTTTGCTGTCTTTCCTGAACAATGAGAAAGCTACTGTATAACAAATGCAATCTATTGATGAAGTCCGGGTGCCTCAGCAACATGAAGCAGGACCGACCAAAACCCGCCAAGAAATAAAATGCAAGGCTGCAATGGAAATTTGGACGAAAAAATCAAGAGCAAGTATGCAGCAACCATTCAAATTTCATGTTTTGCGTTTGGCGCACGTCCTGAAGCCGCCCAATTTTCATGCTCTCGGGTGCCTAAATGGAGGCTGAGACCGTGCCCCGACCTTCCAGCGCATTGCTCGAAAAACGGCTTGGGGCGTCACCTGCCACCAAGGCCCAACACCTCCCAAGGCGTTCAGCTGAAGCCCAAGCACCTGGATAAGCAGCTACACCTCGGCTGCCACCAACAGCTACACCTGAGCGCCAAGGGCTTTCACCTGCAGCAAGGCTGGAACGGGCCCCCTATGCGTTCGAGTGGCCTTGCGCCCGGCCGTAGAGCTACGCCACGCCGAGGACAGGCCTTTGCCCACCGGGAGATCTATACCTTCGAGGGATTTTGCCACCTCCGTGGGCGCTTGAAAGGCGTTTACAGAGACAAACGACGACACCTCAAGAAGGCGCTTCGCCTGGCCTCTACACTTCCCCCTGGCCAGGCACAAGGAAGAGACGCAACCAGAAAATCACCAACCAAACCCACAATACGGAAACAAAAAACATGCGTCTTCTAAAATCAAAATAGGAAGTGTTTGTTTTAAGATGCCTGTAGATTTGTTTCCAAACATTTTTATTGTCCGTGTTTTTCCTGGAGTCTATCTTGTTTGCACAAGGTCTGGTCTAATGGTGCTGTCCCTGGTCGGCTTTTGAAGAGACGGTTTCTGGTTCTGGATTCTAGAAAAATTGGATCTTGTTACGTTTCCTAGAGATTGTGGATCTCTAAACACGCGCCCAGAAAGCGGTTGCATCAAGTTGTGTTATTACTGTACTACTGTGATCGCAAAAAGAATAGACTTTAAACTTCCCTATCATTAGGCATGCTGAATCATGCCACCCTTCAAGGCTTTGCGGCTGCCACGGGAAACACTCATAGGCAGCTCTAGCGTTCCCAAACGTGTTTGTGAATAAAACGCGGCCAAACCCAACGAATCGGCCACTACCCTGCCTTCAGACCCCTGCCCAAGGCCCGTGCAGCGCATTTGCCTGCGGTGGTTGATGCTTAATGGCGATAGCGCTGGTTGATGGTCAAGGCTGATCAATGCTGTTGAAGGATGGTTAAGCATGGTCGGCTCAGGATGATTAAAGATTGTTCGTTAAGGATGGCTGTCGTTCTTGTTGCTGATGATGATTCATGACAACTAATATATAACAGCACAATAGCTACATGCAGATTATATATTTTCGTTGAGAATGGCTCGGGCTCAACCACCACCCCAAAAATATCTTATTCAAATTGATGATAATCATCCTAGTTGGAAAATACAAACTGTTGCGGGACCTTTGGGGGGAGGGGGAAGCCTGGCACAACCAAGCATCAATGCGGAAAAAATCCTGATGATACTCTGATCAGAACTCGTGGATTTCTAAATTTCATATGCAGTGTCTTGTTTGTCCATGTTTTTTGTCCATGTTGGAAACCAAAAAAAAACATCGTCACTTTTTTTCTGAACTGACTGAAAGGTGTCTGGACTCCAAAATGTCCTGCCCACAGCGTGATTTACAAAACGGTGCGCAAATCAGAGATGGAAGCATGTTCTTTGACATTCTTTGCTGCACACTGACTGCAACCAAGCATGGAAAGCTTGGGACATCCCACCCTGTGGGTCGTCACTGCAGTTCCAAGGGCCATTCATCACCGGGGCATCAAAATGTAAAACCTCAACTTAAACGTCTTCAAGATTGACCTGGCATGGAGGCACCCAACGGCTTGGGAGTGCTAGACACAAATAGGCGCATGGCATTTGATTCGCAAGGTTCGCCTTGGGTTGAAGAAAAAGTTGATTCAACACATTCAACCCTACCAAAATGCCATGCGACCTTCTGCCAGGAAGTGCTGTGCAGCTAAATTACGGGGGAAACCGTCACTTTGTTGGCTGTCCCGCAACGCACCGGGATAAAAAATTGTCCTGAAAACCAGAGCTTGCATCAAGTATGAAGGCGGGATCTAAAAACTGTAATTCCATTCACTCCAAGTCGGTGGAAACGTGGGCGTTGTATCCAAGTCATTTCGGTTTCAGCTGGTTTCAGGGGTTGCTTCGGAACTGCCAAAACTGGGCATCGCTCAGCTTGTGGAGCGAGGCTAAGCATACGAAACGATGCTAAGACTAAAAGCTTGCGAGATGCGCAAGTCTTGATCATCCTGATTGTCTCGGTCATCCTGATTTCCGAAGCCTGGCTCAAATCTGCTGAGATCTGCTGACGTTCTGACTTCATCAATGGCGGAAAGTTCTGAAAAGTTGAAACGAAGCTTCATTCGTTTTGCGGGACAAGGGGATGACCAGGGGATGACTCAGTGGATTTCCAGGGCATGATTCAGGACTATGAAACGAAAACCAGGGACCGTCAGGAGATGTCAGCGATCTGCATCGGTACATGGCGACATGGCCACCCTGCAGCTGCCATCGCCTGGACAAAGTTCAACACTCCACGTGTCAAACGATCAGCAAATGACACATGGCACATGACACAGCGACAAGTCATGACATGACTTGCGCCACAAAAAGTCTGAGATTTGGATCACTCAACAAAAAATGCCCAACTTACATCATTTTTCCGACTATTGAAGTCACTGTCCTACCATGTTCTACCATGTGTCCTACCATGTTCTACCATGTTCCACCCTTTTCCCCTGCACATCCACAACCTGCCTCATTGGATGTGGCATCTCTCCAGGCTCGGCCCCTTCTCCGTCAGAAACTTGTCCGACGCCTCCGACAGTTGGGTGCTGCCTGGCTGGTCCGTG
>VSDK01017872.1:5721-19516 GCA_009767595.1 Symbiodinium kawagutii | reverse complement strand
TTTGGGCAAGGAGAGATCGCAAAGAAGTCACTGCGTAGGGCCTCCGCAGATGCCGCTTCAAAATTGGCGGCATGAGCTTGTCCCAAGATAGATTCAGCTTGGCACTGGGGAAAGGGTCGTGGCGGCTGGTGTCGAACAGTGAGATCTGCAGAGTCATTCGCCGAAGGTGGGCGAGATCGAGGCAGCTTTATTTCGATCTTGGCATTGACGATCGTTTTTGCGATACTTAAAGCATGCAAGTAAGGAAGTATGATGAGCCCAGTAGAGCAGGCTTGGTCGGTTGCCGGCGTGCGTGGAAGAACCGGAGTCGGCAGGGCCAGCCTGCCTTCTGCAACTTTCAGTACCGGGTCGCCATCTTGCTGAGGAAGCGAAATTAACTTGTTGGAAGTCCCTGACATCTGTCCCTGGGAGTTTGCCCATGTAATCTGCTAGTTCCGGGATCATTCTGATAGGGAAGTAAACCATTAAAGAATCCCATGGTAACCCGAGCCGGCGGTTAGCTTCTTTGGCGCGATCAGTGTTTTTAGACACAGAGCGATTATGGAGAATATGCGCAAAGTTAGACACTGCCGGGAAGGTGATGTCAGCGCCAGCTTCTTGGCGGCGTTTCACATGGTTGAACGAAGCAAGCGTGGCGACCAGGAGTGGCTTCCCCCAGAAATCTTGATGCTGGAAACGAGGATAGCCTTCACTGGGCCCTGCTCCTTGAAATGTGGGATGATTGTCAGGCAAGCACTGGAACAAGGTGGCAACCACTTGAGCCATGCTTGTCATCTGCCCTTGTAGTAAAGTCCATTTAAGTTCCTGCACTTCTGCGAGCACTTTAGTGAAAGAGCCGGTAGTGAGCAGGGACTCTACGAAATGTCTCTTGACAAAAAGCACTATATCTTTTGGCAAAGGGACTGATGTTGATTTGGAGCCTAGCCAGCGGCCAGTCGACATTAATGAGACCCTTAAGCGAGATAGGCTGCTCGACCGTATAAAGGGCTTGAGTGGTAATCGTAGCCTCAGCTGCCAGTGAGAGCGCGGACAAGGTGGCGTACGTTGCCTTGGCCGCCGCTGAATAGGACGCAGTTTGGGGCTCTTGCACCGGAGTGGGAACCCACTTGTCTGCGGCAGGCGGGGAAGTACGGGCTTTGGCTGCAGAAGAGACGCCCTGGCCTGTGTCTGTCGTGGTGCGTTTTCGCCATACCCGTGCTGCCGCTTGTCGTTCTTGGTCTGCTGACCATTGAGGGACATGTTCCGTGAGGCGGCGGCCTGCTCGTTGACTGATGTCGATATGGCTGGCATGGAGAGGATTGAGGCGCCAGGAGTCGAAAAAGTGGATATAATGTATCGACCACCACTCTGCACTCGGATGGTTATTTTGTTGGTCCAGCCAGATATCATATTGCTGGTTCCACAGCCACCACTTGCTCGGCGATGCCGGTACTACGATCCACTGGGGGCTTCTAATATTGTCCGCGCTATATGCCCATACCAAGGGAGAGTCGATTCCTCCTGGGTAGAATTCCTTTTGCCGCGGCCACTGATAAGATGTTTGCGCAATATTACGGGCCAAGGCAAGCATGAGATGCAGGCGGTCAGTGCGGGTGATGCTTTGCCCTCGATGCTTGACTTTATATGTGACAGCCAGCGCGAGCGGGAAAGGGGATCCTCTTTAATGGCTGAGGTAATACCCTGTCAGGTGGCTCTGCATTTCATCTAACGAGAGAACCACTTGGTCCATACCTCCTTTTGCATGAAAGAAGCGATCGTATTTGGATTTGAGGAACGCCACGCCATACATGAGAGTAGCCAGCACTGTGACGCTGCCAGGTAAGCCGCGCATGTCCAACGGACTAACTACAGTAGTGACTGTTTGCGCACGTGTAAATCCTACTGTTGCCCTGGTGTATGCTTCACGATTGGCGAGTTCTGAGTAGTCAGGTTGCCCGCTCAAGAAACTGACACCTGTTTGAAAGGTGGCTCCTGCAAGTGTTACCACGGTATCAACTTTGAATGGCACAGGCTTGCGAGAGGGCAAGAGAGGGGTAGGCGCATCAGCTAGATAACCCTTGAGTCCACCTATGTTAGTGAGAGCGAGAAGGCCCGTAGGGGCTCCAACAGCATTAGGATCGTAGGCAGGGATGTGTGTGGTAAACTTCATGACTTCTTTCCACACACGTTGCGCTACTACTTCATTGATTTTTTCTTTGTCTGATTTAACTGGAGCAAAGCTGGCCTCGTGGTCCCAATGGATATAACGAAACACAGTAGGTACAGTATAGTCTGTTCGACGAGTACCTGTGCCGAGGCGCCATTGCCCCTGGCCAAAGGAGCAAAGCATAGGGTATTGAACTGCTATGACCGGTTCATAAATGGGCGCTGGAACTCGTGAGCTAGTGGGCAGAATGAGCGACCAATGGTGACACCCTTCAAGGCCGCTGGCACTAAGGGAGTCAGTTGCTAGCAGAAATTGCAAGGGGGAGCCTGGCATTGCAGCTAACACTCCCAAGACTAACAAAACTCCCAACGGGCTAGCGGTGTCAGCATACTGAAGGAGAGGTTCGTGCTGAATCGACCATAACGAGGCCCAGTACGCTTGAAGGGGTAGATCGGCGCCGTAGGGTTTGGCTAGTGCTAAATCGACTTCGAATTGGTTCCAGCCTTGGTCAGCAGGACACGCCACTCTCACAGTAGAGTCAGCACTGTTGTCAGAGACAATGATTGGTGAAGGAGGCGCTAAAGTAGTTATTTGCCGGGCCTCGGCACCCGTGCCAACAGGCATGCGTTGTTGCGGAGTGGCAGGCAAATGACGTACACCCTGAGAAGGAGCAACGGAGAAGGAGCTAGGCAAAAGGCGAGTGGGGCTGTCAGTCTTCCAAGGACGGGTCAACTCCGTGCGCTGAACAGCAGCTGCTTGGCGAAAGACCAGGTCGAGATTCCGTTCTTTGCTGGGCTCTGTGCCCTTAACAAGCGTCAAGGCAAGGGTAGCTGGGGTCACCCACCGGCGCTGCCCTCTGAGGCCGATACCAGATTCATTAATGCGATCACGCACCGTCTCAGCATCAACACCAGCGGCCAGAACCCCTTGACTCTGCTTATCATCCCCCGTCAACACATGGAGACAATTGCTTGGGGTAAGTGACTGTGCATACGCGCCCTTGTGTTCACCTAGCTGCTGCGCTTCCTCTAACACAAGTAAATTGCAGGATCTCAGGCGGGCTGCGATTATTGGATAAGGGCTTTGCACATTCTGATATGCTGTACCTGTAGTACACAGAACAACTTTAGCATGAGCAAGGGCATGGCTGCACTTGTTGGACGGCTTATATCAATAGTGAATCGTCCAGGGTAATAATGGTCACGTGCAACTGGTTGGATTAAAAGCTGCTTCTGGGTATCTGTCAGGTAAAGGTGATCCACATTCTGCGCAATGGCTTCCCCGGCAGGGTTTTCTCGGAAGAGGACAGCAATGCGAGTGTGGATAGTGGTAAGCGACAACCAGGCTAGCAGATAAGTGGAGGTAAGTGTTTTACCTGCGCCGAAAACACCGGCAATGGCAAGGCTCGTACGATGAGCCCGCAGTGCAAAAATAAGGGCAGCCGCAGAGGCAATGAGGTGCCCAGCATCCTGTCTGGCCAGTTCCAGCAGTTGCTGCCCAAAGGCCGGAGCTTGTTGAAGATGAGTAGACACATCGCCGGTGATCAGGAAAAGCAGTCGTCGATGCAGGCTAGAGAGGAGTTCACGATAGTGCTGATTCTCTATTGGCGGATGCGGAATAGCTCTGGGGATGCCCAGATGGATAGGCTTATGCGTGTTAGACATGCGGCTCATCTGAACAAAGTGATGACCTAAGGTGGTTTGGCCCACTAATTGCATTGATACAATGCGAATGTCGACTTCGAGAGTTAATGCTGCAACCTCCGCGGGCAGGTCGAGGCGACCAGGTGGGCTATTAGTGACTCCAACATTATGTTGTCGAGGGACATGAGCAACTTTCCATCGATAGGCGCGCGAACTATTAAAGGCACGCAGGGTGATATCTTGCGTTGACTTGGATCTATATTGCTCTTGTTCCAGGACCCATCCTTCCACTGAGAGGAAAGCGGACACCTTCTCCATGGTAGGCATTGTTGCCACTACTTATGCTACTGGCATGCCCGCCAAATTACGACCTTACGCTCTTGGACCGGAGGAGATAAATCAGTTCTATCTTGACTTTCAGGACAACTCAGAACTGCCTGCTCTCTTTGCTCTTCCCCACATTGGTGAACACACTTTAGCTGATCTACCAGAAACATACAAGGCAAGGCGGGGCAGTATTTACTACCGTCTCTGGGATGAGTTTGTGAGCAATCGCACTTCGTTCCAAGCAGGTGCTAATAGTGGCGATGCAGTCCTTGTGAACTTTACCCTACTTGCAGCACCGGCAGAGGACAACACATACACTGCTCTCTTCCTGGTGGCCTGATATGAAAGTTGGGGCAGAAAGATGCAGAGAAGGACAATCAGTTCCCGAAGCGAAACAGATTGGAGCTCTGATCGAGCCAAGGCGACCAACCACGGTATATTTTCGGAGGACATAAGACGGGGTGCCGGTTCCCGCTCATCATGGTACACTGTAAGACCTACACGGAGCCGATTAAGCAAAAAGGTTGACATATCTGCCAGGCTGGTCAGGGCCGTCGGTAGGCCTGCCGCAAGACCGAGTTGGTTGGCTTGCGCCAAGAGGTCTTCATCACTACTCCCGAGGGTCTGCAGGAGAGGCCTGAAAGTGTCTGCCATCTGCAAGCGCATCCATGAAAGAAGACGTGGGGCAGCTTCATTTGCTACGTGGGGCGGGCGAATAGGATACCGAAGAAGCAGGCTACCCAGGGACTGGAGTCCTATGGGTAGATTCTGCCCGAGTAAATGGCAATAGTTATGGCGCGCACCCTTCTCCCACGTCGGTGCGCCAACAACCATAGTGAGCCTTAGTCCTGCATAGAGGTAGGGAGGGATCAAAGTGGGCTGCCAGCAGCACAACTTATCGGCGGCCTGGTGAACCAATCGGGCTTGGTGTGGGCGACTGGGAGACTCGCCCAGGTAAGGATTATCCACCTCTTCATGGCAGAGTCCGAGGAGAAAGGGCAACATGCTTGGAGCACACGCAATAGCGCCTAGTTGCAGAGAGAGGTTCCATGCCAAAGCTCTGAGTACAACGGCCATGCCTGCAGCAGCGTAACTCCCAGCAGAGAATCCTCGAAGGAGCATGGAGGGCCGAGATGGTTGAGGGACTGCGACCGGATGGTCAGGTAAAATCGTGCTCATCACTCTCGCAAAACCCACCGTAGATGCATTGAAGAAGAAATAGTAGACAGCCATGAGGAACTGTTGGTGCGGTTCTCGGCGGTGGGCAGGGAGTGGACGCGCACGGCCAAGGATCAGACTTGCTCGATGGTAAATTTGAGCAGCAGGTATAAAACATATTCTGGCCCAGGTGTGTCCAACGTCACAAGTAGACTCTAAAAGAACTGAAAATTCATGAATCGCTAAATTGAGCCCTTGAGAGGTGACTGCTACGTGATCAATATTATACTGATCAACCGGCGCTAAGGATGGCCCATAGAGAGCGATACGACTGTCAACTCGAGGGTAGGAAGCTGTGATGCGCGGGGCAGGTTGCAAGCCCAACGGTCGATTGCCAAGTCCAAGGCAGTCCACCACTGTGGGATCAGTAATTTGAACTCCTTGGGCTGTACATGCGATTTTCAACTACGTATTGAGGCAAAATGTAAGAAGATGCAGATAGTAGGAATGATGGGGCGGCTGTGGAGTGCTAGGCGCCAGCGCTTCCAATTTGCTGACTTCGAAAGAGTCTTGCGCATAAATCCGGACTAGCTGATGCAATGCAAGGAAAGCCGGTGTACTTGGCGGCACCTCCGGAAGCAATTGATATAAAGTAGCCTTTTGTTGTTCTTGAGTGGACAGCAAAGTGTCTGAGTCCGCCACCGTATCCATGTCAACGTGAGCGGGACGATTAGCCACTGGATAATTCCGTAGGAACACAGGCAAGGTGGAGAATGGAAAGGGGTCACCGGTAATCTCCGTGTTGGCAGGGAACCATAGCTGATTGAGGGCAAGAGAGGAGACCCAGAAGTGCGGGATCAAGTGGTCCTGCACCTGTGCATAGAGCAATGGATCCGTTGCTGGATTGCGATCTATACGCTGCCATCTAAGAAGAATTAATGCTCGCAGCATCGCAGTCACGTGAGTACGTTGTACCCGACCCTCTAACTTGAAGCCAGCAGCAGTAACACAAGGGCCAGCATGGAGCAAAGAGGGTTTGGATCCACCTGCTAACTGGAGTCCACACAATGCCGAGCATAACGGCTCCCATCCTTCTTGTGCCAGCGTCGAGAGTTTATCAGGAGCATCGGCCTTACTATTGCCATAACTGTGGAGAATCGCTGGGCGGACATGCGACAAATGGATCCGATTAGCCTGGAAGCAAAGGTGGCCTGGCATGACCTTAGCTACTGCTATACCCTGCAAATTCGGCAGGAGGGACAAAGCTCCTTGCTCAAAAGTGCATCTTGCCCATCTAGTGAGTGATGGTTGACGATGGCAGCCTCGGGGGGTAAGATGCGAGGAGCAAGCATGTCGCGGCCACTGAGGAGGCTTGCTACTAGCAGAAGCTGATGCCTCAAGCTGCCAAATTGCTGGTATAGGCCAATATCGATCAATGCAGAAGAGACCAAGAAGTGCCCACGCATGTAGCAAATCTAGCGCTGTTTTCGGAATAGTACCTAGCAAAGGGGTGTAAAGGAGACCTGTCAAAGCAGCAGCAGTAGGGTTGACAGGCGCAGCCGAGCTGGCAAGGTACTTAGTTCTCGACTCTAAAAGGAGTTGTTCCCACTCTTCAGCACTACGATGCTGTGTCTGATAATCAGGAGGGTTAGGGGAACCTATGGATATGACTAAGCCGGCATTGAGATCGAAGTGAGGCTCGGTGAACAATAACAGCTTGGTGCGAGTAATGGGCTGAGGCCTACCAAGTTCTGTTCCATAGTTGGTTGCGAGTCTGCCAGCCGCACAAGCTCTTCTACCTCAAAAAGCGTGAGCGGGACACTGTCGTTGTCTATGAGAGCTATATGAGTGTGCGGGTACATAAGTCGAGCCATTTCTAAGACAAATGTCCCTGCCCATACGTAAGGCACCCTGTCAAGGCCCGATTGCTCATTGGCCTGTATCCATACTACATCAACCGTTTCGAGATAAGGACCCTGCAATTGGCGCCGACTGAACCACCACGGGGCAAAGGCAGGCCAATGGCTGACATCACCTGGCAACCTAGTGTCAACCATGAGATAGACAGTTTTATTCTGCGTAAAGGTGGCCGACTGTGCCATAAGCACCGTGGCAAGGCGACCATAATTGACAAAGGACTGAAGTCCACTCGATGCATAGGTGGAGGCTGGCAGTGTGGAATGCGCGACAAGTGCGGCTGTTCGGCACGCACGTGGAAGACTGTGAACATCTACCGAGTCAAGTCCAAAGGGCGTACTTAACCGGGTGGCCTTGGCTTTACAATCTCTAATGCGGCGCTTGAGAAAAGGGATATGTTCATCAGCGAGTTCGGGACTCGTCCATGAGTCTAGACCTTGGTCAGAGAGCCACTGTGTTGGCAGGCCGTTAAACTGGATAGCCTTCAAAGGCAAACCTGCCTCATGCTGTGGACTATCTTCAAGGCCATCATCACATAGCATGGAGTCAGCTGGGTCACTCAACAGCCCAAAGCGGTTGGTGACTGGAAATGCCATGTCAAGGAAAAAGGGAAGGACGCGAGGCACAGTGGAATAGGCCGAAGGCCACTTCCAAGGCCACGCGAGGAGGAGTCACGATGTGAGAAACCGAAGGTTGCTCCCACGGACACCAAGGGAGAAGGAGGAGTCACAAGTGATAGGCCGGAGGCCTCTCCCAAGGACACCAAAGAGAAGGAAGAAAGGAAGGAGAGAAGAAAGCGTAGCCACACGTGATTGCTATGGAAGTGTCACTGTAAGATTAGTAAACACATTCTTGCACTGACATGTAGGTCTGAAAACTAGACTTCGATGATAGCGTCAATGAATTAGTGACGATTTGCCAGCGTTGCAATGTAGGGCAGGCCGTATGTTAAATGCTAGGGAATATACTATTAACGTGAGACAAGTGACACCACGGAAATGTGCAAATGTTGACATCACTCTATGCTATTCACTAGAGTGTAAACTGAGGTTGCATACAAGGCCTCCGTGTGCTTGAGCCACAGAAAAATATACGAATCCTACAGCAAGTGATGTAGCATCCCAGCGGAATCACAGCTCCTAGAGCGCCCCAACAGACCTGTCAACGGTGTACTTTAGACACAGCTCAGAGATTACCAATTAACTATGCCGGACAAACAAGCATCTTTGTACTTAGTAACTCTTTGAGCCGCGAAACAAGGAAAGTTGTTGGCAGAACTGAGGGACAACACTGATTGAGAAACGATACTTGCAGGTGTTTGGCTCTTGTTTTCTTGCAGCCACTGGATCGCGCCGCTCCATTCAGGAGCTAGTTAGAGGCTGATATCAAAAAATCCCAAAAACAATTTCACTCACTTCCTCATAAGGAGGGACCCGAAGACCCCCACTGAGATTGTCACCAATGGGAGTCAGCCAGCCAAGTTGATGTAGGTTGGACGGTACAACTACGGTGGTGTGGGGCGAACCGGGCGCTGTGGATCATCCTCGCACTCCGGCGCTGCTAAATAGGCAAGATGCACCATTTCGTACAAGGCTCGCACCCTTCCTGAACACGTGCTCAATGCTGTTTCTAAATCAGTATAGGCTCGATCCGTAGGTACTAATTGACGTGCTTCATCTAGGTGGGCGGAGAGCTCGTTCAAGCCTGTGATGACGGCTTGGTCAATGGCTGATGAGCGACGGAGTCCTCTCTCATGTGGGGCATCGTGAATCGCTGTAGAGGCAGGGCCTACCACATGAACAGACGGGAGTAAGGAAGGTTTAGCGGACAGAACCACGCGACCATTGCCAGCTTTCACCTCGTAATCGGAGAAGATCCGTTCGCAGCGATCGAGAAAGTCAGCCAAGTGATAGTTCAAGTGGATGGCAAGCCTCCACGCAGCATTACTACTACGCGCTCCCAAAACCACGCCAGAGGTATGGATAAGCAAGCTCATCTTGGAGGTGTCAAGGATGTGGATGAAGTCCCGCTGGTAGTCCGTGAGATAGAGGGATTTAAAGAGAGGGTCAATGTTCGTAAGCGGTCCCCATTCTGGTTCGTTAGTGCCCATGTCCTTCTCGACCCGAAGTGGGCGAGCAGTCGTATAATATCGAAGATAAGTGCTTTGTCGCGCATGGGGGCCCTCAACCTGGATCACTGCTTCCTGTGTACGTCGGAGGACCACTTCAAGCGCATAGATCTTGACCCCTTGACACTCAAATGAAGAAGGCAGGGTGGATGAATACTGGTCTAATCCAACCCATTCACGTCCCCCTCGGAGAAAGACTTGCTCAACTTGATCAGGTGCCCACAGCCATGGCGTCGTGTATCCTACTAGGTGTTGTCCCTATGTCAAGAAGGAAATCAGAGCTGAAAAGTGCAATGTGGTTTGTCTAAACCGAGCAAAAGGACTTGGTCCGAAGGACCCAGGCCTTCACACGGTGAGATGCAGAAGTGAGAACCATGTGACATGCACGGATTTTGCACTGAGGTTTAAAATTGCAGAGACAACCAGAATGTGGAACCGAGACAGATAGAAGAACTGTGGCAATGTGAATTCTGAGGAGAAAATGATTCATACACATACATACAAAGACATGTGAGCTCCTGAACCAAAGAGCCAAATTGGCGGTAAGGTGTAGCATAAATAATGCCAGAGGCAATGTAAATATCGTCCAAACTGAGGGATCATGGGTTGACACGCACATCCAACACAAGCTGCTGAGCCGATGGGCGGTATCTTTTTGTTCGGACCAACTCGCTGCAAGCCCCTCAGCAGGCAAGCAAACTACTTGGACAGAGCTAAGACAAAACTTTCTGAGCAAGCCGCAGTGAAAACTTGAACCGGGCCCATCGAGACATCGATCCAACTGCGGCCGCGAGAGTCCAAGATCCCGACATCGCTTGAAATTCTAAGAGCAGGCCTACTACGAGAAGGTGGCCTCTGCCACTTGCATGGCGCAGCGCTGTTTCATGTCCGTACCACAATTGCTTCTGATTTTCGTACGTGGACACACGGGAGTACTTGAGCAAAGGAGCCCGGAGATTGACATCAGCCGACAAGGTAAGGAGACTTCTGACCATGTCAGAGTGCCCATAGTAAGCAGCTGTATGGAGCGGGGTGTAACCATGATAATCCTGATGGTCGATGGAGGCTCCCGCTTCACATAGCATATGAAGAATGGAAGCACTTTCATATTCGCAAAGAGATGAGCGTACAGTGAAGTGCAGCAGATTGTCCTGGTTGGGCTTATCATCCGTTTGAGGCAGTGCCTTGGCCTCAAGTAAAGTTTCTACGAGCAACTCTGTAGATTCGTCTTCTTCTCGATGCCTATCTAATATAGCAACAGCTAGACGAGTGTTACCTCCGTAACTGAAGTTGGGAATGGTTCGCGACTTGAGAGCGAGTTTGACTTCTGTAAGCATGCCCAGCTCGATAGCACCATGCAGATGCCTCACTTCTGTAGTGCTATACTCATTGTAGGGATGCATCACTGCTGTAACTTCTGTGACCTCTTCTGGTATATCACCAGTCAAGAGAACAGTTGAGTGCCTTGCGACCAATGAAACACATTGAGGCGGATGCGCCGTACCGTGTTGGCCCGGCTAATAATCTGAATGATACGCTCCACTGCATTCCACCCTTTGTTTTGTGGTATTTCAAAGAGAAGCGCTCCTGCCACATTGAAGACCTTGATGGAGTAGGGGCACTCTTGTTCTGCAAGCAGGTTGCGTAACTCCATGTAGCTAGACGCTACCGGTTGACGGGAACCAGCGGAGACTAACCTTGTTGCAAGAATGTCGCAGTAACAAGGCGTAGCCCGAAGGGCTGCACCAAGTACAGAGACGTCTGAGCCAAACCACGAAATGCAAAGAGGAAAATGCGCAAAGGTCATCACAATATTCAAGGCAAGGAAATGTCATCACGTAATGTCACAAGAAAGTTACTGGCATCTCGCTGACTTTGCTTTTTTTTCTGAACTGATCTGTGCCGGAGCTGGCTTGTCTTATTGCTATCTACACTAGAGAAGACGGGTGCCACAGAAAGGAACTACTGAACCAAAAACTCAAATAACTCAGAAGCTGAGCCAAGTTTAATAAACGATAATACGGGATGAGCTATTGAGTAGAATGGCGATCAGGTGGCGGGTAGCCGCTCGTTGCCAGCTGGCGGTTGCGCTCATCAGTGATCATGCGATGGCATACCGTACAGCGGCATTTTTGTGGTCCATGGGCTGACGATTTGCTGCACAATTCAGCACGACACAAGCAGCATCGACATCCGCAAAAATTCCATGGCGGGGTAGATGAGGAGGGAGTAGATACAAAAGCTTGAGGATCACTTGGAGCATCGTCCGACATAGATGGTCTACCCGCAGGTGGGCCTTCTGTGGTAGACAAGATGCGCCGAATCTCTTGGTCTGCTTCTTGAAGTTGTCGATAGGACATGCGAGCCAGGAGCATGATCAATGTAAGAAATCGAGTTCTCCACGCTTCCGTGGGCCCTGCAGTGTCCATGGCAGGAGATATCAAACACTAAGTGTCGTTGCCAGGAAAAGATTGGAAACAATAATCCTGTAGAGAACCAGCAAAAAATTGCGCCTAGGGAGTACACATGTCATGAATGAAGAGGTGTAGCTCACTTGCCTTAGATCAGTAGAAATGAAAGTGCCGATAGCTAAAGGTCTCGGTCCGGAGGACACGGCCCTTTGCAAGGCTAAAGACTACAATGTGGCGAACACCACGCAAGTGCGTGTCCAGCGCTCGTAGGTTACAAAAAAGACCACTCGGGAGCCATGAGCCATGTAGACTAGGACAAAATTAATCTATGAGACTGAACCTGTGAATGACGTGCATTGCTTAGTGCCCTAACAGTCACTTTGGAGAGCCATGCATGATTGTTCGAGAGCTGCGCGTGTCACTCGAAGAGGAAGGAAGACTAAAAGTGCATTGTCTTTTTGCTACTGCATGACATCTGCGTTGGTACCAACACAGTCAGCTACGAGGCTGTGCAAAAAAGTAAACAGGAACTACGCATTCTGTCGCCTCCACACCGAGATTTGAAGTTGAAGGTGGCCAAGTTCCACATTAATTATGCGGAGCAAAACTACTAGTCTTTGAAGATCCTGGGTAAAATTGACAGGTGACATCCCGTCAGGTGGCCGAATGAGAAGTTCAAGACCTTGCAATGGTTCTTGGAGCAAGGTCTGCATACTGCTCATACTGTGCTCAATGTTGAGAAAGAGCCAGTGTCGTGTCGGCATCTGCGTGGAAAGAGCTTCCAGATGTGTCTCGTCTCTCTTAGTGGTGGGATGAATTGCAGGTTAGGCTCAGCAAGTGGATTCTGGGGATCCGAGGCAATCTTCCAAGCAGTAGGAACCACAGGCTCCACCGGAAATTGAGCTGGACAAAAAACACATTACCAGCAGTGAATCGCATAGTGGAGCGGAGTGATCTAAACCAGAATGTGAAGCCTTCTTTTTTTTCCAGGAAGTGCCTATGGTCACTACTAGTCCGAAAAGCTGCAAAGACTGCACATGATTTCACATGAGCTTCAATTAAAGCACGATGACCGAATGGGCACAAACCAAAAAACCAAACCAAACCAACTAGCACCAACCAAAACCAAGCAAACCAGCAAACCAAAACCACCCCCAAAAGAGACAAAACATCTCCATCGTAATGGTCATCAAGCTAGTTGACTTACTATATGCACAGGGTGAAACAGATGACACTCCGCACTCACTCATCTCAAAAGGCGGTCAACTAGGCATCGTTCGTCCGTCTCTCAGCATCATAACGAAGAGAGATTCAGTTGCTCAAGCCAAGTGACTGCCCACGATTCAAGCCAGCTGTAGAATGTGAAGCCTTCTACGAAAGGGTGAAGAACAAAGTCTCCAACTGTGAGAGAGAAAGCTGTCTTTTTTTTTCCCGGAAGTGCCTATTGCACACACGATGCAGGTCACTACAAGTCCTGAAAGCTGCAAAGACTGCACATGATTTCACATGAGCTTCAATCAAAGCATGATGACCGAATGGGCGAAAACCAACAACCAAACCAAACCAACCAGCACCAACCAAGACCAAGCAAACCAGCAAACCAAAACCAACCCCAAAAGAGACAAACCAGCCCCATCGAAAAGGTCATCAAGCTAGTAAACAAACTATATGCACAAGGTGAAACAGCTGGCACTCCGCACTCACTCATCTCAAAAGGCGGTCAACAGGGCATCGTTCGTCCGTCTCTCAGCATCATAGCGAAAAGGGATTCAGTTGCTCAATGACTGCCTACGATTCAAGCCAGCTGTAGATGCCCAAGCGTTGCAGCTTCGTACAAAGAAAGCGGCACCAATACCAAGCCATCAGAGTAAACGCGAAGATGTAAAAAGAGCCGTATCAAAATGCAGAAAAATGGGAAAGAAGGGGGCCCCAGCCCCCCCCAAGTGAGCGAATCAAACCTCCCAGGCAGAGCACTAAGTGCCCGCCCTTTCTTTGTATGTCTTCGGCCCAGCATGCTATTGAGAGCAGCTCTCCATCATCCAAGCTGACATCAGCCAATGGCGGG
>VSDK01017823.1:873427-886116 GCA_009767595.1 Symbiodinium kawagutii | reverse complement strand
CCTTAGGGCAGACTACCGCAGCCGTTTCACCTAGTCTAAATGGCTATTCCGGGGCGTATTTCAATTAGCGTGTGATTCCTGTTCGCCCACTTAGGTGATCTGGTCTTACCGCTCTTTTTACCGTTGTTGCTGGTTGGCTTGGTTTGGTTCTTTGGTTACCCCCATTGGTCATCTTGCTCTAATTGATGCTCATGTGAAATCATGTGCAGTCTTTGCAGCTTTCCGGACTAGTAGTGACCTGCATAGTGTGTGCAACAGGCACTTCATGGAAAAAAACCATCTTGTTGCAACCATGCTCCATGTGTGCCTGAAAAACAAGAAGGAATGGGTGCCAAAAAAAAATGAGGACGATGATAAATGAAAACAATGACAAGTTCCCATTGCTGGTCAATCATTTTTAGAACCCATAAGTGGCTTCGCTTTTGAAGAAGAACAAATTGTCTTGTTGCGCACGCTTCTGACCCCATTACTGCACCTTCTTTTCTCTTTACAGAACATTGCGTTGGTTTGAAGGTCGCTCAGCGCATGTAATGTGTCAGATCTTTTCAAGCAGATTTAAGTTCTGCAGTCACATCGACGTCTTGGGGCCTCAAATGACGCTTTTCAAATTTCCAAGCACTTAACTGCTTGAAAATCTCTGCCTTTCGATGTACATGATTTTCGCAGTTCTATTGCCTGCTTCGTTTGCTTCTGTGCTCTTTGCTTCGAAGCCTTTTTTGTGTTGTACAAAGCTGCAACAGCTGGCAATTTCTCTCGTGGCTTGCTTCATGGGATGACTCTCGGCTTGAGTCGTTGAACTCTTTCGACTTGAAGCTGTGAGACGGATGAGCGACGCCCTGTAGTCCACCTACTGAGATGAGTGAGTGCGGAGTGTCTTCTGTTTCACCCTGTGCATATTTAGTTCAGCTGGCTTGATGACCTTTTTTGATGGGGCCGGTTTGCTTGTTTTGGGGTTGTTTTGGTTTGTTTGCTTGGTTTTTTGTTGTGCTGGTTGGCTTGGTTTGGTTCTTTGGTTACCCCCATTGGTCATCTTGCTCTAATTGATGCTCATGTGAAATCATGTGCAGTCTTTGCAGCTTTCCGGACTAGTAGTGACCTGCATAGTGTGTGCAACAGGCACTTCATGGAAAAAAACCATCTTGTTGCAACCATGCTCCATGTGTGCCTGAAAAACAAGAAGGAATGGGTGCCAAAAAAAAATGAGGACGATGATAAATGAAAACAATGACAAGTTCCCATTGCTGGTCAATCATTTTTAGAACCCATAAGTGGCTTCGCTTTTGAAGAAGAACAAATTGTCTTGTTGCGCACGCTTCTGACCCCATTACTGCACCTTCTTTTCTCTTTACAGAACATTGCGTTGGTTTGAAGGTCGCTCAGCGCATGTAATGTGTCAGATCTTTTCAAGCAGATTTAAGTTCTGCAGTCACATCGACGTCTTGGGGCCTCAAATGACGCTTTTCAAATTTCCAAGCACTTAACTGCTTGAAAATCTCTGCCTTTCGATGTACATGATTTTCGCAGTTCTATTGCCTGCTTCGTTTGCTTCTGTGCTCTTTGCTTCGAAGCCTTTTTTGTGTTGTACAAAGCTGCAACAGCTGGCAATTTCTCTCGTGGCTTGCTTCATGGGATGACTCTCGGCTTGAGTCGTTGAACACTTTCGACCTAATGCTGTGAGACGGACAAGCGATGCCTTGTAGTCCACCCACTGAGATGAGTGAGTGCGGAGTGTCTTCTGTTTCACCCTGTGCATATGTTAGTTCAGCTAGCTTGATGACCTTTTTCGATGGGGCTGGTTTGCTTCTTTTGGGGTGGTTTTGGTTTGCTGGCTTGGTCTTGGTTGGTGCTGGTTGGTTTGGTTTGGTTTGTTGGTTCACCCCATTCGGTCATCATGCTTTAATTGATGCTCATGTGAAATCATGTGCAGTCTTTGCAGCTTTCCGGACTAGTAGTGACCTGCATCGTGTGTGCAAAAGGCACTTCCTGGAAAAAAAATTTCGAAGCCTTTTTTGTGTTTCACCTTGTTTCACTTGTTTCTCTTGGTTTCACTGCTTCTTATCGACCTAGCTTAGTGCTGCCAAGACGATGCAGGCAAAAAGAAATCTCTGCCTTTCGCACCATTCCTATTCCGTAAAGCAAATCACTGCCAAGTTGAAAACTGCATTGCGATGTTCAAAACTGCCAGACAGAGTGGAAAGATAACAAAGGAAGATGCTAATCTCCAAAAAAACGAACAGGAAAAGCTGAAAAACCTTTGCACTTTACATCTTGTTAGCAAAATCGTTTGTTAATTGTTTTTTCTGTGATCGAAACTCTGTTATTTGCAAAGCCTTATGGAAAAAAGAAAAAATTGCATGAAAATGTGGTAAGGCTCCAAGCTCACACTCAAAGATACCAAGATTCTGGTTCTGTAAGAATGATGTGCTGGTAATGCCTGATGGTTTCGTGATCATGTCATGATCATGTCATGATCATGTAAGGATGATGTCATGGTCATGCTAGGATCATCAGAATGATGGTATGGTTTCACTGCTTCTTATCGACCTAGCTTAGTGCTACCAAGGCGATGCAGGCGAGCAAAAAAAATATCAGAATGATGGTATGGTCATGTCAGAATGATGTTGTGATGATGTCATGATGATGTTTAAATGCTGTCGTGATGATGGCGTGATGATGGCGTGATCATGTCATGATGATGTCATGATGATGATGATGATGATGATGATGATGATGATGATAAAGATTTAATAATGATGCCAATGATGTTGATGATGATGTTGGTGGTGATGTTGATGATGATGATCGTCATGATCCCCACGGCAATGTTGTTGTTTTTGTTGTTGTTTTTGTTTTTGTTGTTGTTGTTGTTGTTGTTGTTGTTGTTGTTGTTGTTGTTGTTGTTGTTGTTGTTGTTGTTGTTGTTGTTGGCCTATCCAAGTGCCATGCCATTTTGGATCAGCCAACAAAGTAAAACAAATCAGCATCGCGCTGGACTTTGGGTCCCTTGTGTCATGACTGCAATGCCAAGGTGCTTTCAGGTGGTGAGCTTGAGCACGGTCTGTACGCCGTGATCACATCCCAGTTCCTTTCCGTGGAACTTTGCCGTAGAAAACATGCCCGGCAGTTCCCTTTGAGTACTAGATGACAATTTGGGTGTCCGCTTGGGCCGCAGAATGAACTAGGCCAATCTGTTGTGAAAATGACATGAAAATGCTGGTGCTGCGTGTGCAGTGAGCGGCAGAAAACCGAAATGGCCACATTTCACCCACAACGCATAATTCAGACGTGGCCATGCAGTATAAGTACGATGACATGGTCGGCAGATGCAAGTGTGGATGAAAACACAGTTGTTGTTGTTGTTGATGTTGTTTGTTTGTTTGTTTGTTTGTTTGTTTGTTTGTTTGTTTGTTTGTTTGTTTGTTTGTTTGTTTGTTTGTTTGTTTGTTTGTTTGTTGGTTTGTTTGTTTGTTGGTTTGTTGGTTTGTTGGTTTGTTGGTTTGTTGGTTTGTTGGTTTGTTGGTTTGTTGGTTTGTTGGTTTGTTGGTTTGTTGGTTGTTGTGGTTTGTTGGTTTGTTGGTTGTTGTTGGTTGTTGTTGTTTGTTGTTGTTTGTTGTTGTTGTTTGTTGTTGGTTTGTTGTTGTTTGTTGTTGTTTGTTGTTGTTTGTTGTTGTATGTTGTTGTATGTTGTTGTTTGTTGTTGTTTTTTCTTGTTTGTTGTTCTTTGTTGTTTGCTGTTGATTGTTTTTTGTTGTTGGTTGCAGTTTGCAATTGCAGTTTGTAATTGTAGTTTGTTGTTTGTCGTTTTGTTGTTTGTTATTTTGTTTTTGTTTTTTTTTTTGTTTTTTGTTGTTGTTCTTTGTTTTTTTTGTTTTTTGTTTGTTGTTTGTTTTTTTTGTTTTTTGTTTGTTGTTTTTTGTCTGTTGTTTGTTGTTTGTTGTTTTTGTTTGTTGTTTGTTGTTTGTTTGTTGTTGTTTGTTGTTTGTTGTTTGTTGTTTGTTGTTTGTTGTTGTTGTTGTTGTTGTGGTGGTGGTGGTGGTGGTGGTTGTCGTTGTTATTGTCGTTGTTGTGATTGTTTTTTGTTGATTGGTGTGTGTGTTGTTTGCTTCATCATTGTTTGTTTTGTTTATTTGTTCTTTGTTTTTGAAATGGTTGTTGTGGCAGTGGTTTTGAGTCCATGGATGAGCTGTAAAGCAATGGTAGGTGACCCGAAAAACCCCCCAAAAAACCACAAACCGACGCAGTGGTTTTCGCCCTCAGAACCGTGCTTGCCTGCACCATCGTGGTCGCAAATTTGTTTGCAAGTGCAGTTGCGGTGGCGCAGTTGTGTTCATTTTTGTGCATGGATGGTTGCACTTGCAGATGTACAACTGTGACTGTTTGATTGTAAGTCAATTGTGGTGCCTCAGGCACTGTGACATCTCTAAAATTTGGAATTTTTGCGTTGCGAACCTGGATGTTGAGCAGTTCGCAGTTTGGACATAGGAGACTGTGGTGCCATCTTAAACTTTGCCTTGTCGCTTTGGAACTCCTTCGAGGCCACATTTATGGTTTCCCTTGGTGCTTCCTTGCACCCATCGACACATCTCGATGATCCAGGAACCCAATTTGAATTTCACAGTGAACGGACCTCATGACACAATCGTAGGCAGATGCCCGAAGACCGAACAAAATACCGTGGAGCAGAATACCAGCAAATATGGATCTGCCACATTGTGTCGGAACATTCTGTGACAATATGGACACCATGTTCATACATCAGTGGCATGTTTGACCCGCATTGTCTTTATTCGTATTGTACGACGACAACCATATCATTTCCCAAATGCGGGTACGGTCTGTGGTATCCAAAATTATCACCGACTAAATGCATAATGATTCATTGTGACGAATTCATACCATACCTGTGAGCACAATGCTTCCATGGAATTCTGCACGACTTGCAACTTTGGATTGTTGCAAGATCCATACAGTTCGATGGAGTCCCCGAAAGATCTAATTCGTTTCCAAATCGATCAATACACACACGGTTTCAGTACAACCCTTCGCGCAAACTTTGCGGGGTAGGGCGGTAGGGCCGTCGGTGAAGGACTTTAATCAAAGGTACCTGAAGGTCCTTCCAAAACGGTGTTCCCTGTCGAGTAATGATGTTGTAGGCACGTTTGCAACTTAGACATGGTCGAACATTAAATGAACAATCATCGAACAAAGCCTTCGAAGATCCCTTAACAGGGTTTCAGATTCTCTGAAGTGGGGCTTAGAAACCCTCGGCCTGTACTGCAAATTGCCCACAGACAGCACTTTGTGACATGATGAATCACACCATTGCAATGCGAGTTGGTGCATGCGGATGATGATTGTGTCGATGTTTTTCTAAAATATGCTGATCCAACATGACCGATAGACGCAAGGGGCGGATATTAGGTTGATGTGACATGATGTCATCAACATGTATTCCGTTGCAATTCTCAGGAACATCAGGCACAAAAAATGGCCACAACAACATGGTTCGGGTTCTCAAAGCATCAATTTCTGTGGCTGCACAAATGGACATAAGAGAGCAATAAATAGTTTCGCCGTGGGAGGGCTGCCTATGTAACTTTTGTGGGTCAAAACTCTCTGCAAAACGAAATGTTAAATCTTTTTGCACCATCACCCTGAAACCATTGATCAAACAAAATATCCAAACTGTGTCTAACTTTTTGCAGCCAGAGGTGTCCCAAATGACCTTTTCCATGGCTTTAGAAAGGCTTCGTTTGCAAAATGTTCTTTCAAAGCTACCTGTTTTGCAACTGTTTTTCGGCTCAACAGCTTTTTTCTTTACCTTTTGCTTGGTCCTGGCTGCAATTTTTTCGAACAATTTTGGTAGCGTTGGCTTCTCAGCGATTGTGCCGTTTTGGATGGGGCATTCTACAGCAGACCCGTTGCGCTTGAGGTGGCTGGGATGAACTTCAATCCTTTAGCGACCTATGTCAAAGAGCGGCAAGGAAAACGCGTTATCCGGAAGGCCAGACTGCACAAGAGTGCCCAAACAGTACATTTTTGTCCAAGCGCTGCTTCCAGATAGCTATATTGGTGCAAGTGGTCCAGTCTTTATCGCCAAGATTGCAGTTTTGAATCCAGAAGGAATTGTGCGTATTTATGCCACGTGGCAAGGACCTCCCTCGTTTCCATAGCATGATTTGCATTCACGGTGGAGTCTGGACCACGTTCTGGTCAAGGGGATAGGTTTCTTTAGCATCTTGCGCCTGTCGCTCGCAGATTCTCATCTCCAACAATGGCATGGCTGCAGCAAAGGCTATCCTGTCAATGAGGAGGCCTGACTTTCAAACTTATGGTAGCATCAATCAATGTGCCCTAAAAGTGAGTAATTACTTGCTTGTAGGTGAATTCAATACTCACAAGGGGATTAGAGCTCTGAGTTTATACCGCCAATGCTTTGTCTCAAGATCAGGCAGATCTTCATGGGGGCTCAGGTGGACTTTCATCGAGTTCGGTTCGGAGCAGATCATCACTTTCGTCGCCATGGCCACGCAGGAACCGCGTAGCTGGGTCCGGTGCTGCTGCCCGATTCAGGGGGATTTTTCCACAGGCATTGGTCCCACGTGACCAAGATTCAGCTACGAACTTTGATCGGTGAATTCCAAGATCATTCAGCTGCTTGTTCAGTAAGGTGACTGTTTCTGTAATCTTCTCTCTCAGTGGGAGCTTAGTCGTCACCAACCTCTTGATGCAAGCACTACAAGTGGAGAGATCAACCACTTCAACTGCACACCTCCAATTCCACTGAGTCCTTCCAACTCCTGCAAACAAATTCAACTCCGTCATTGCTCCCACTCCAGGATGACCTGAACGCCAACGCGGAGTTCATTCGCATGGCCGATTCTTTCATTGAGGCAACCAAACCTGTAAAACTGCAGACTTATTCTCTTTCATAACTTGATCTCATGACGATTCTGTTGCTGCTGGGACCTGTTCAATTCTGGGGGATTCGTTCAGTTTGCAGTTGATGGATGAGAAAAGTTTGGGCTCGCTATTCTAGCTGTTGTTTGGGGGCGGCGATTTGGAGCCAGGGGTATCCCTAGATGCTTTTAAAAGGGGAGCTAAGGAGCTACTAGTATAGGATCAGCAAAAATGAGCAAACCTTTCTTGAACATCAATTCTCCAGCCGCTGGACCTTTGCTGGCAGGTTCCCTCTGGCAAAAACGTGAACAACTACGCAAACGTGGACCTGATTTGCTCCTTGGCCTCAGAAAACACGGCCTTGATAAGTGAAAGTGTGATGGTGTAGACATGTATTAGCAATTGTAAACTATGATTAGTGGCTGTTGACCATGATTGTCCACGGGTGTCATTCTTTCATGGTGTTTGACTCTGACTGAGCCCCGTTTGTCCTGGATCATGGGTCAGAAAGATGAGGTCGCATCGCCCAAGAGCAACAGGTGGACGCAGTGTGGCCCGGATGGGGGTCTGATTCTCAGAGCGGTGCATCCTGCAATGCTACCATGCCGAGCGTCGGCAGTACAGCAGCACGCAAGAGCTAGGAAGTAGACCACGAGCTAGTCCATGGTTTATACAAGGCAATCAACCAATGGTTTATAGCTAAAGCTTTGGCCTTCTGTCTCTCTCTCTCTCTCTCTCTCTCTCCGTTTTGGTTCCACAATCCGCTGTCTATAGGTCTTCTTTCGGCTTGGCCTCTGGCTTGTAAGCTCCAGCGGGGTAGGCATATGCAGTCCTTTTCAGAGGCATTTGGCTTAAGGTAGATCCCTTGTTGATACCCATCTGGGAATAGCCATTGGTGGCACTCCCCAATCATTCCCAAAGATTTCGTCGAGATGGATCATCCTGGAATGGTCTTTGACACGTTGTCCAGCTTTGTTTTCTTTCAAAAAACCTTCACAAAGCGCCACCGCGTTACCATCACTGCATTAGCCACCCATGTGGCGTGGCTCGCGCTGCCCATGCCAGTGCCGCGTCGCGTGCTCCTGGGGCTGGCTGCCGCCCTGGTGCTGAGTCAGCACCGGGCTTGGAGCGGACCCGAGGTGGTAGCCCAGGCGAGCCTTGCAGGAGCCATGGTGGTTCGCCTTATGTCAGCGGTCATTTTTCACGGGGAAAGTGAGCATCAGTACCTGGGAGCACTCCACCTGGAGCAACTGGAAGGGTAGCCCCAGTTGGTGCTGTAACTCGATCTTACTCGGGAGGTTGGAGTGGTGGTAGATCTTGTCATGACGCAGTGGCAGCTGCAAGTAAATTCCACAGAAATGATGATGAGTAATACTGATGGTCAAGAATGATGGTTGATGATCAGCTTGTAGGCAGTAGTCATCAATCATCATTATTGCCAACGGTTTGTATGGTAATCATTTTAATCATCATTGCCCACAGTACTCAACTAATCACCATTTGTCCTACAAACCATTGACCATGAACATTTTGTGGCAATGGTTTATAAACTAATCAGCCACATAATATGAACTTGTGGCTGGGAGAGGTGGAAGCGGCCTGCCGCAGCTGGGGAGCTCCGCTGTCACCGTTGGGTCGACAGAAGCTGCGGCAAGGCGGGAGCTGCATCGAGCTGGTGGATTCATCAGTTGCACCAGCATCGTTCACCGCTGGCTGGTAACCCGTGATCAGCCACAACCATCACCACCATTTAGAACTACCTGAGCCTATAACCATAAGCATTACCTGAACCATAACTATTCCCTCACCATTTGCAACCACCTGAGGCAACCGTAGCACGGTGCCCGTGGCTTCCACCAGGCCTGGCGGAGCTCGGCTCCACCGTCGACGACGCCACGGTGACCTGGCGCCTCCGACAGCTGCGTTTCTTCGCGGCCGAGGACGACTGCTGGCCGCTGCTCAGCGAGATGTGCGCCCGGCGCCCGGAGGCGTCCGGGACCCGGGTCGGTGGTCACCTGGTGGGGTCGGCACCACCTGGGGCCGGGTGGGAGCCTGGTTGGACCTGGAGCTTGGACCTGGGAGACTTACCTAGGAGACCTGGAGACCTGGGAGACCTGGGAGACCTGGGAGTTGGCCGTTTCGACACCTCCAACGAAGTGACGACCTTCACCGGAAGTTTGGTTCTGGGTCATTGGCACATCTTCAATTCTGCTGAACAAAAACCATGGATAGTTGATTGGTTGGAGCAGCTTCAAGCATTTTGGGTCGCCGTGTTATGCCGTTCACTGCTCTTTGGGAATGTTGCACAGGTCTTGATGGACTCCTCCGTGGAGAAACTTTGGGAGGAGGATGGCTTGATTGCGATTCACAAGCCCTGGGGCATGAGGGTTTACCTCCCGCGAAACGATGCAGGTGAGAGCTACAGGACTGCAGTCAGCCTGTGGTTAAGGTAGTGAACATTAAGCTAATATAAGCTAAGGTTTCGTAGTTGAACCTGTGGTTTTACAGTCGACCTCAGAAAACTTGTAGTTTCATTGTTGAACCTGAGCGCTGCAGAGGCTACAGGTTGAATTCTTTTTCTGTTTCAAAGCAGCCAGCACTCCCCTTGGACTGTTCAGGGAATTTGACTCTGCTTGCGAGGACATGGCCGGAAGAGCTGACGGTGCATGACTGGCTGAAGAGGATGTATCCAAACCAAGCGAGATTCCACATGTGCAATCGCTTAGATTTCGCCACCAGCGGTTTGATGCTGGTTGCACTGAATCAGCAGGCAGCCAAGCATGCCAGTGCTCTGTTTCGAAATCGTGAAGTGCCTGGGCTCCGGCAGCAAAATAACACAATGGTATGAAAGGTCATAGGCTGTGGGTATTTGTTTGGTCCCTTTGAAAGCTTCATTGAGGTAGATTGAGGTGTAGCAGTTCAGTCTATAAATGTCTTTGCCTGTCCAAATGATGCTGCTCCACCGAACCTCAAATCTCTGGCGGGGGCAGAATAGTTTTATCCGTGGATGGACCAATCACTATGACTTGTTGTTGGTCAATGTTGGTGGTTGTTACTCATGCTTCACCATGCTTGACCATTGAAAATGTACAAACCATCACTATAAACCCAACCATCACGGACCACCATCATCAACCTGCCACTATCAACTAGCATCAACCATAAACCATCCTCTTGACCAGCCACCAGCCACCATTATGCACCAACCATCATCACCCATCATCACCATGATCAACCCACCATGAACCATCCAGACAATCCTTATCAACCATCAACCACTAACCATCCTCAAACAGTAGCCATCCTCACCATCACCACCCAAAATGATCCACTGCTTCAGGTGTCTCATCCATCTTCATCCATCTTCATCCATCTTCATCCATCTTCACCACCCACCCACCATCCACCACCCATCATCCACCAGCTTCCACATGGCTATGAGTCAATATTAACCAACCAATAATGGTGGTTATTACCCAGCCAACTACAGGGAAAACAATGGTTAATGATTGGGAACCAGGGGGACGGGCCGCCGGGTGAACTGACCCAGCTTTCCACAGGTGCAGAAGTTCTACCAGGCCTTGGTGCTGGGCCATCCTCCCGCGCCTTGGGACGCGGGGCAGCGCCTCTGCTCCGCGCTGGTCGACGTGCCGGGCCGCTTCGCGCGCGCGGTGGCCGCGCCGGAGGCGCCGGGCCAGGCGGCAGAGACCACGGTGACGGTGCTGCAGCGGGGGCTGTGGCCCAAGGAGCGATGAAGGGCGGGTTGGAGGGTGACTTTGGATGGTGAGATGGGGATTGTTTGGGGATTATTTGGGGATTGAAGTATGATTACAGTGGTGAATAAAAGGGAAAATCACTGAGTTGGATGATTGGATGTTGATTTGGTGGTTTCTTAAGCCAGATTGGGACTCCAAAATGATGGGTTTAGTAGCTTTGAATGGTTGATGATAGGGTGGTTTCTCAAAATATAGGTACCCCGAAAATGGTTGCTTGATTATTGCAAACGACCAATATGGGATGATGTGGAGACCCCCTACTTTGAGAAACACCCATATGGTTGGATGGTGATGGTGATATGTCGTTGGTTGCATGGTTGGATGGCATAGCAAAGCTGCTTGGCGGGTGGAATGGCGATCAAGTATATTTCATGTAGCACACCGCAATACGTATATGTAATGGCTGATTATGATGCTGGGATGATGATTAGCTAAGTCTATTTAGCTATGTATCAGCTTTAGTGATAAGTATAGATGGGGATGGGCTTCACCGAGTATTGGATATACTTGATTATATCAGCAGGGTTCACAACAGTTGGCCATACTGCTATACAATCAGTGGCAACTTATGGTTATGACCACTGGATCACGACTGTATAACAGAAATAACCATAACTGTTATGGTGCACGCTACAAAGCAGAATTTGCCACTTCTGGACCATGGTCAGTTCACGAATGGATGCCGGCTGTAAGTTTTTGGTGCGATTCATCATTTCTCGATTTGATGATTGAAGGAAGCTCTTAGCGCTTCGACAAAACAGGTTGACAGGACTGGGTTTCCAGATCGACAATCAACCAACAATCAACCAACAATCCACCAACAATCAACCAATGATCAACCAATGATCAACCAACAGCAGGGCCTCCCATCCATCAGGACCCGCCACAGCAGGGAGGCTGCTGTGAAGGCGCCGGTCAGGAGCGGGAGCTGCCACGTTTGGATGCGGCACTTCTCCAAGTGGAACCCAAGACGGGACGCAGGTGCGACGGGTCGGCAGAACGCGACGGGTGGCCGAGGCGTGGAGGCAAGAGAAGTCACCCAACACCTTTGGGCTGTGTCCTTGGGGTACCTTGTAGGGACGCACAGCTGTTGATTCTTGTTGGCTCAACTGATCAAGGGTGAATTTGAACAATGTTTTTTTTCATCATTATGACGATGATCAGCTGTTGGTGAAGGATTTTGATGACCACAAGTGTGGATGATGATGATGATGATGATGATGATGATGATGATGATGATGGTGATGATGGTGATGATGATGATGATGATGGTGATGATGGTGATGATGATGATGATGATGATGATGATGATGATGATGATGATGATGATGATGTTTTTGATGAGCTGTTGGATAACGATCATCTTGACCACTCTGCAGGCACCAGATTCGTGTGCACCTGGCATCATCTGGCCATCCAATCCTGGGTGATGATGCGTATCATGGGCAGCCTTGGGGTAAACGTTGGACCTGCCACCGGATGCTCGGTGGCAAGATTCATCAACTTTTTGGACAGGTGGACACCATATCTGCATAGGCAGACCTTTGGGACTGCCTCCACAACAGGTGCTGTGTATACTCGTCCCTGACACCAACTGGTCCCTATCTCACTTTCCAATCTGAATTCACTTCCAAAGTTTGATGCTGTCCTTTCCCCAATTTTATGTCAAGCTGGGGGTGATGCCGGGTTAGAAACTCATCTCCAGGATGTTCCTCCATTCCTGGCGTTTGCGCTTGCGGTGGATGGAGAAGACACATCTCCTGGAGGATCCCATCGGATGGCGACCTTTGCTGGCAGCCTCTGAAAATCAACGTGCGCGGGAAGGGCTTTGGACACGGTTGAAGAGTGGAACAATGACTGGGTTTGACAGCTCTTGCTGCTTGCTGCTTGCTGCTCCTGCTTCTGCGCCTGCTCTTGTTGTTTTTTTTTTGTTGTTTTTTTTGTTGTTTTGTTGTTGTTGTTGTTGTTGTTGTTGTTGTTGTTGTTGTTGTTGTTGTTGTTGTTGTTGTTGTT
>VSDK01017823.1:830505-854814 GCA_009767595.1 Symbiodinium kawagutii | reverse complement strand
CACAAGCTGTGCAGGGTTGCTAAGGAACTGGTTTGTGATGGTTTCTCACGCCATAGGGGACCCCAAAAATGGTTGGTTTATCACTATATGATTTGTTGAAATTGGATGACTTGGCAGTATCCCTATTTGGAGAAAGTTGGAAGAATCCAAGGATTGTCTGACCATGCCATCCTCCCAGATCTGAATTCTTGACTTTTCCTGCCAGGTGACACCGACGCCCTGGTGCGCCTTCACTGCTTTTGAAGGGATCAAACAACAAGCTGGAAGGGAGCCATAGCAGGTAATAGGAACGAGTCCCGTTTTTGTAGGGCATTGTTGCACTTGGCATTCGGAGAATGATTCCGCAGAAGACATGTCTTGCAAAACCACGTGGAACATCCGCTCCGCTAAGCTTGTAGGACATGGGTGTTTGTCAAAATAGGGGGAACCCCAAACCATCCCATATTAATCGTTCTTTACCAATAAACCAATCATTTTTGGGGCTCGCTATTTTAATTTGTAAAAAAACCCATATTAATCATTGTTTAATAAAAACATCCCATAGTAATCATTTTTGGGGCTCGCTATTTTAAGAAACCCCTCCACATCCCTGGATTTTCACCTTGGGCAGGTGAGCTTCCCCATCGAAATCACCTACGATGAGAAGAAGTTCTCCTTTCAGGTGATGAGGCACTCGCAGCTGACATTTGAAATCCGTTTGGTTCAAGGGGGTGGCCGCAAGACCCAGTGGGTAGCTGAGGCCACCCAAGCTTCGGGCCTCCCAAGGTTTCAAGTTTTTGTTCAAAAGATTGGGTACATCCAAACGATTTTCGTTCGCTGGAAAGTACTAGGAGAACGTTTGAAAGGATTTCGGGGGTGCCCAGCTTGCGGGACCATACCTCTTGGGGTGCTGGTCAAAGATAACTATTCAACCATTCTTTCCTGGACGAGATCCCGATCAGTCAAAATGTGTTTGGATTGGAGCGGCCAGGTGTTGTTTCAACGCGCAAGTCTGTAGCATTCGGGACACCAAAATCAAAAACAGCGAGCGGCCACTGTTGCACGGCAGGGGATTGTCGCATCATGGGATCCAGCTGTTCGTAAAGCACCCCCAGTTGGACTGAAAAAGTGGTGGTTTGCCATGAATTTTGGTGGGATAACCACCACCAGTGGTTGTTTATAACTGGTTGGACTCAAAAATTGGGGCGTAGTAAATCATCACAGCTGGATCTCTAGATCAACGAAAACCCTCTCATTTGTGCACTCCAGGCCCGAAAAAACTCGATGTCAACTGGGCTTGGTCTATGTGGCTGTGGGGCAGTTCACCCCGTACCCCTGGTTCCCCATCATTAACCATTGTTTTCCCTATAAAATGGTTGGTTATTATCCCCCATTATTGCTGGTTAATATTGACCCATAGCCATGTTGGAAACGCAACTTTTTGGGCCCCAGGATGATGGCCCCTGGCCCTCAGGACTCGACCAGACACCTTCTCCTTCACCATCAATGGGAAGACCCTGAAGGTCAAGGCGAGGCAGAGCTGGTTCCGGCGAACCGATGGAAACCAAGGGTGCAGCCAGGGGTCCTAGCCATAGTACCTACTAACCATCCGAGTTCAGAGCTATGAATAGAGAAAACCACTGGTAGCTTCGCATAGCTTGGGGATGCATTTTTGGTCAAACCAAACACTTGTCGTATCAGAATCATGGGCTTGTGAAAATTGTTTGTACCCTAGTTGTAAAAAAAACATCCATAACTTTGGGGTTCCCATCCGTTTTGAGAAACAGTCATGTAAGAGTTGTTCAACCATTGAAGTCGGTGATTATCCGCCTCTATAAAAAACCAGAAGCTTTTTGGTTATTGTCCCCCATGTTGGTCTTATTGTTGGTTATTATCACCCATCTTTAAGCATTGTAACCCCCAACATAAAACCATTGAGAAACCATATGTATCCCATCAACCATTATGATCCCTGCAAACCATATAAAACCATATAAAGAACCTTTCAGAAACAGGGTTATAACTTATAACCATATAAAACCATATTATCCCTATTATAACCTCAACATAGAACCATATAAATCAATCCTATGACCATATTGGTATTTCTTCATCCTGCTTGTGTCATCATCGCCTCGTCAGGTTCGTGAACAGCCGGACGGTTCTCTCTACGTGAGCTTGGGCCGGGGCCCCAAACTGTGACCGTGGCAAGGAACGTGCAAAATCAACACCTATCCTTAAGTTTGATGCTGGAAGCGACTCTATCAGCACTGGATTCCTTCATGAACTCATCAAACAAATTCCCAGTTCGATGCTAGGCCCATCTCACATCACCTGCAGCACCTCCACCGGGGTTGCCGGCGCGAGGCAGCATCAGCCAGCAGGTGAAGGGCCAGGAAGAAGCACTGGGACTGCGTTTGATCATCGGTGCCTTGGCAGCTGGCTTGGCATAGCATCCCTTTCCGGCTGGTAACTAGTTGGTAACAAACTGGTTGGTAACCAACTAGTTGGTACCCTATGGGGATTCTAACAACCTCCAAGTTCAGTGGTTAGTACTTACCATCACTAGGTGACCTAACCAAAGGGTTACACACCGTACATTCAGCAGCAGTTACTGCATGATCCACGTAGCTGATGGCCTGGTGGACCGGTCATGCCTTGCTGCTGGTTGCTGGTCGTTGGTTGAGGTGCTCAGACCATCATGGTGCCCACGGTCTACGACCCATCGGAGCTGCGTTCGGATGTGAACGGAAAGGTGTGGCCGCCCATCTGCGCTGGGGCGAGGCGATGTTTGCCGTGGGTTTCCATAGGCTGCCATGGGTTACCATAGGTTACCACATAGGTTGCCAAATAGGTTACTATTCTCGTGAAGATTGACAGGTCCAAAACATAATTTGTGCCTTTGCAAAGCGATTTAGGAATTTAGGAAGCTTCCGACAGTACAAGTTCTTGGTTTGGTTACCATGGTTATTTTGTTTGGGTGCAATACTTTTTCAGAGCTTTTCAGAGCACATTTTGTGTTGTGGATCCCAATTGCACGTTGTGGGATCCAGCCTCAGTCGATCAGTAGTTCGAACCCACTTGATTACAGGTGCTGTAAGCAGTGATTGCATGTACAAGATATCGTGTTGGGGATCCTCACTTTTTCAGGTGGGAATTCCAACAATCGGTGACAACTGATCATGTCAAAATGTGATGATTCTTGATGCTTGGAGTTGATTGTTTGTCAATAGCTGACATTTTTTGGCTTGCCACCATCCTATGATCTGTTGATGATAGTCAGTAATGATGGCTAGCAATGATTCTTTTCATACTGATTGATCATTAACCATTGCTAACTTGCCATTATGATCATCATGGCAACACTGATCAGCCATTACATAGCCAGATTTCCCAATTCATTATTGCTGCTAGTCATCATATGACCTCCCTGCTACATGTTGGTTGTATCAGCAAATGGAGGATTGAGACACTCAAAGTTCTTTCATGTTTGATTCTTCCTGCATTTTTTCCCTATCCGATGCTTTTCATGTTGATGTCAAACAACTTTGGTTGTGAACTGTCGTTGAAATCTTGTTGGTTGGTTGTTGGTTTCATGTTGGATAGTTCCCAACAGTATCCAACAAGTTGATTGCTGGTTGTCTCCCTGTCTATGGTGCACTTATTGGTTGACCAACATGGATGTTGACCCCCATTCAGTTGCCAAGGTCGTCCGTTACTTGCATGATGAGGGCACCGAGATCGCCAAAGGCAGCAGGGTTTTTGGGTGGCGGACACACTACATGATATGGTTGTGGAACAATATTGATCAACCAACTAATGGGGGATATTCCCCAACAATAATAGGGAAAACAATGGTTAATGATGGGGGACCCAGGGGTACGGGGTTTTGCCCCCCAGCCATATTTTTGGATCTTTTATGGCTACATTTTCTTGTCGCCATGTAGACGTACTGGAAGTGATTATCATCCACAGGGATCACCGACAACCAACCGGTGAAGTGATTATCGACCAGTCTCAGGAATCCCGGAATCACCAATCATTAGCCAAACCACTCATTCAGCGGCCAATCAATCACCAACCAATCTTTCACCAGCCAATCATTTATCAACCACTCATTCAGAAACTAGTCAATAGCCAAGCAGCCTATTCCCAGTTGGGATTCCAGTTCCAACTCAGGCGATGCTTACATTGAGCTGGAGGCCATGAAGATGATCATGGCAGCAGCACCCAGCGAGAGCGCAGCTGGTGGGGGCCTGGAAACAAGGCCCCAGGTCAAGGCCGTGGGTCGCCCTGTACCCCTACCATCATTAGCTATTCCAACTCCTATTGTTGGTGCAAATTGTCTCAAATTGATGGTCAAAGTTCTGGATCCAACTGGCCGTTGTTTCTGGCCATCCATTACTACCCATCATGAAGCCTTCGAAGTAACCATCCATACTTTTGTTTCATGTAAACCACTTCTTTAACCCTCTATCAACCATCACTATTAACCATTATTATCCCTTATAAACCACTATAAACCCTCTATTTGCCATCATAATCACTAGTAACCATCATGAATCCCTCACAATCACTATTATCAACCACGGTTCTAATAGATCCTCATTAAACTATAATCAACCCTTGCAACCACTATTATAGCTATTATCAACCACTATTATCATAATAATCATCCTTAATTATCAACCATACTATTATCAACCACTATTATAATGAGGATTATTGTCAACCACTATCAATCACTATTATTAACTACTATTATCAACCACTATCAATCACTATTATCAACCACTAATTAATGATTATTATCAACCACTATTATCCTCATCATAATCCTTAAACCCAGGTTCTATCTCCACCTCGTGGGCTCCACCTTGCTGCCGCCCCAGGCCCTGAAGTCGCCGGAGTCCGGCAAGGTCTCGCACGCGCTGTCCGCCGGATCCATCGTCTCTGCTGGGGAGCTCCTGGCCAGGCCACGGGGTGCAGCGCAGCCTGGGGAAGTGCCGTGAAGCTGGGCATGGCTTCAGTTTGATTCGGTGAATCTCATGGATCTAATGGATTTATGAGAATTCCCTGATTATATAGTTAGATAAAAAAATGGCCAGGAAAAAAAGGGTGAATCCAATGAATCTCATAGGTTTGTTTCTTTTCCTGGTTGGTTAGTCTTCCCGGTGCTGGGTGAGAGTTTCCAGCTCCTGGAATGATGATTCATTGGTTTTTTGGGTGAGTTTTATTGATCTCGGCGATATCGAGATACTACAGCTATGATGAAAGTATCTGTGGCCAGTATCAACTATCTATGATCAACGACAGTTTGATACTAGTTGGTTGACTATGCTCAACATTCAACGGTTGCAGAACCCAGCACATTCATCATTCTCGGCCATCATGATGAATATTAATCTCGAGTTTGCTAGAGGCAATATTCACCTATCTGCGAGCACTTGCATCCTTAGCAGCAATGGAACTCCTTCAAACTCGGCCGCCTCTTACCAACAACCTGGCGGCAATGGTCGCTTTTCCCGACTATAGCGGTACCAAGCATCTGATGTTCTCATGCTGAGAACCGGCACCATGGGTTTCAGAACTTAGAATCCGTTGCTAGAGTCACCTGTGCCAGTCATCATACACATGGTCAACACCCTGATTTTGGGATCCAATCTGCTCAGGTTGGAGCTGAAGGATCCTTCCAAGGCCGCACGGCTCGGCATGGAACTCCCCCCCAACAGCTGCTTATTGGCTTCCAGTACCCGAGCCATCCAGGGAATGGATGAAACTTGGGAGGTCCTGACTATGTCGTGTGTTGGACTATTTTGGATCTGGTGGTTTTGACAACTTTTGACTCTCCAACTATGGATCAAGAAGTCTTGGATCCAGTTTTGATACTTCAAGAAACCACTTGAAACAAAATGTATCAAGGATACATTGAATACAAGGATTTTTAAGCTTCTGATACAAGGATACTTCACTGAACAAGTTTTGTCCTTGTGAAGTTCAGCTTGTGACAAGATGGTGCAGCGCCTCGAGTACCAGCAGTTCCAGCGTTCAGGTGAAGAAGATCTTGCCCTTTGAGGGTGAGTTCACCATGGGCGCTCAAGTGGAGCAGGCGGAACACCGGGCTCGGGGGCTGGTGGGTCCCCATGCTGGCCCCTTGACCCACGAAAAGCGGAGGGTTTCCCACGAAAGGATGGAGAAAGTAGGGAAACTACAATCTACCAGATTCTACCAGCAGTTACACTAGCAGCTATAGTATCACAGCTGCTGGTTTTTGCCGCAACATCATAGTTTCTACCAGCAGTTATACTTTGTAAAAAGTACCATGATGTTGCGGCAGACATCCTTCAAGCATGCCCAAATCTGTGGCGACATCCAGGCACACCACCATGGCTTCCAGCTGTGGTACCCCGAATCACAGCTGCGACGAAGCTCAGGATGCTGAAGCTCCTCGTGACGAGCTGCTGTCCCTGCTGGATGGTCCCTTTGTTGCAGCGGGGGTGGCACTCATAGGTGGCTGGTTGGTTGATTGGCTAGCTGGCTGGTTGGTTGGTTGGATCATTGGTGAATCATAGTTGATAAACCGGCATCAACGGAGAAGTGGCTTTATACACTGGGCTTTGGACTCCTTTGGGTATGGTGGTTGATGACCAATGGAGCAACAAACAGCAACAGAGTTGCAATAGCCATTGTTGCCCTTATTGCAACGCCCTGGCGTCAGATCATGGCTTGTGACAGTTGTGACATGCCCAGGCCCTAAGTCAACAGCTACCCATTTGCTGCACTCGCTGCAGGTTATTGCACTGACGCCAAGGGACCCCTCATCGTTGAGCGAATGTTTGCAGGCCGCGGTGGGGAAACCGGCCGGGTCTGTGCGCGGTGAACGGTGATTGATGGTGATGGATGGTGAAACGAGCAAGAGCCAGAGAACTAGTGGCTAGCTTGTTGCTAATTGTTGCTACTAGGAGCTATAATGAACAGGAGCTATTGAACACCAGCAACATGAAGGGTACCACAAATTCAACCGCTTTTGTTCAATAGGACAAGCAGCAAGGAAATCTACTGGGTATACCATCAGTAACTGTGATATTGGGTTCAGACAGTGGAAGAAACTACCTCGAAAAGCCATCTTTGTCAGCTTCTCAACGATTGTTCCCTATGACGAAGGAGGAACCACCAATGATCATAGGTGAACTCGGTTCTCCTCCCAGCACCAGCTATGATTTAGGATTGGCTATGACCCAACTCATGGTGAGAAAACTGTTTCAGCGGCCATCATCAGCGATGACTCATGGTAACCAATTCATACAAATACGAAAATCGATTGCGTCAGTTTTGTGTATAAACACTATGTGACTATATGTAGTACATAGTTACTTGACGTTACATTTTTTTGACCTATCTACTTGAGAACTCCCAGTGAGAATAGCTCCTATCCACCAGTCGCCACCAGACACAATGGCCGGGGCCGGCCATACCTGCAGGTTTCGCCAACCGAGAGGCGGCTGCGGAGACGGCGCGGAGCTCGAGTGGTTGGAAACTATTTGGGACCCCCCAACATGGGTAGTTTGCCACTATGAATGGCTCATATTGGATGATTTGGAGTGTGCTCTGTGACTTGAGAAACCACCATGTATGATCCACACACACACACACATCTCAAGCCATGTGGATGTTCAAGCTATGTTGGAAGCCTAGCGGTTGCGGGGATTCGACTTCGATGTCGGTTGAGTGCCCTTGGCACCTGGCGCAGCGCCGAGGTGCGAGGTGTGCTGGAGAAGTACCTCTCCAACGAGCGACCCTTTGCGGCTTCGATCCAGCGCCTGGGCAGCGGGGAGGGATGGTGCTGGTGACTGAGGAATGAACGACCAGAGGATACCTGGCTGTTGGTTGGGCACAGGAGCCGTGAAAGGGCTACCTTGCTCCGGAGCGAGGCCAGGAACGGCCCCCAGGGTGCGACTTAATGGTAGCAACAAGAAGAGGGACAGCCACCATGTTTTCTCGTGATCCCCTGGAGGTTGAACAAACAGGAACAGGAACAAAGAGGAACAGTAGAAGATTGTTTCACCGCCTTTGGACATCTGTTAATTTACCAAGAGGACTTTGAACGTAGCTTATGTTTCCGAGGACTCCCATGTCCTGTGTTTCAGTGGCCAAAGGGTGGTCTGTTATTGATACCCCTCAGTAGTCCACAAGATTTACTTCATGTACAGTTTTGAAGATCATCATCTCTTGGGTATTCCATTGCGGGTGGCCTTTCAGTATTGCAATTGGATACGCAGACACTTTGATTGAAGTGCTGCTGCTATCATGGAGTGAGGGAGGTTGCTCCACCTTTTCTGTTTGTGTCCAACGCTGGAGTGGCAGCGCATGCATACTCGCAGCCAAGGAAGAAGCAGCCCTATGTCCGTGCCGGCCTGTTTACAAATCGGCTGCTTCGCAGGTGATTGGCAGTTTCCACCAATAAAGATTCTTTGACTACGAAGTTCGTTGAAACATTGACAAATGGGAAGTGTGCTCAGAAGCCCCAACTCAGCCTATTGGAACACGTTCCTTGAGCCGGTTTTCAGGTCAATATTGGGTAGCCATTTAGCGTCAGAAAGCTGGTCATCCAACTGGCTCTTCAGCTGTGACTCGCTGGCAAGCTGGGTTCCAAGCATCTCAAGTCTATGGATTTCCCAACAAGGATCATGGGTGGGGGATGTCTGCAAGCTACCAAAGACCCTTGACCCACAGCCAACATCGCTGCTCAGTCATTAATGTCTTGTCACCCTTACAATGCTTTCTTATATTTTCTGGAATCAACCTGGACATGTCCAGTGACACCTATGAAATAGTTGCCTCATGATGGTAGTTTTCCCATGACTTTACATGGTGATTTCTCACCCTTTATATCCACCATCATAGCAATAAACCAACCATTTTCAGGGTTCAGAAAACCTGTGAGAACCATCCATACCAACCACTTATAGTAATAAATCAGCCATTTACAGTAGTGAGCCAACCATTTATTCATGGCTTATATTAACACTTTATACCAATATACGAAACATAACCTTAGTGTCTCCAAGACCTGGCTAGGTCAACACCACCCCTGGAGTTCCAGTGAATGGCGAAGCTGCTCCGTCTCGATCTGTCGCCAGGACAAACTGCTCCTGGAGCTCATCGCAGAGGGCAAGGAATCGCTGGAAAAGGCGGAGCTGCTGCTGCTGTTGGAAGGGCCAGCTGCTTGGATGGGAAGTTGGGACCTGAAGATCCGTAGATTTTTCGGTGGATGAGCATGGCCCAGCATGATGGCCCACAGCATGGCACCATCTTTGGTTGAGCTTGGATGGTTAGTTGGATGGTTGGTACCAATCAGCTGCTTGGTAGCTTTAGTTGGATCAGCATGGCACCACTATTCAACTGTTCATCTCCGGTTTTGGGATGATCTGGAAAGTATCCAGGGCTTCGGTAGATAAATAGGCTTGTCTTCTTTCAGTAGATCGCTGTGCAGGTGCTTTACATGATGGTGGCGCACAACAAGCTGACAGAGCGTCCGTGACTGAGCCTCTACTGGTTGTGTTGTTGTGCTTCAACCTGCGGACACGGAATTTCATGTACGTTTGGAAGCAGAAGTGTCTTAGATGCAGAGAGTGAACTAGAATATGCCAGTCATTAGTACGGGCTTCACCGGACTCAACCTTCATGGGTAGCTGCGAACGCCATATATGCGGGATGTGCAGTCAGGCAGCGAAGCGGTCATGGCCATTCTGCGTGAGATGGTGGCCGCAGAAGGATCTGGTATGCAGGGGATACCCAGTGGCCGTTGAAGATTGGCAGGGCTCCAGAACCATGTTCTGCGGTTTTTGATGCTTCCCTACTACCATTGTTTTTGCATGCGAAATGTACTACAGGTTTTGATATATGAGGCTGTGCTAGTTGGTATTTGGAGAGTCTGCAAAGCTTCCTCGCAGTGTTCCGATTGATGGCTATGAGGTTTTCTTATCTACACTGATCAATCCTTACACCTCTTGTGTCCCCCCAAAAATCTCGATTCCTCCGCAACCTCCAGCGTTTCTGCAGGGGTTCTGAGAAGGGGAAGGGTCTCACCAACAGAAAACCCACCACTAGGACCACCCAAGTTGGCGTAGCCAGGTCCTGCATGTACGTGCCCGATCTGAGCACCGGGGGTGAGATGGACAGCGCTGTCCGGAGTCCTGGCTGTTTTTGGGATGTCTGGAGCTTACTCCCGTGAAAAAGGGGCAGTTTCGCAGGGAAAATCATCATAGGAACAAGATGGAACGAGACTGGCCTTCAAGATGCCTACGAACAGCCTCCAGGATTTGGTTCATGAACATTTCAGATTCTTGCCCCAATCAAATCACCAGACATCAGTTTTTTGCAAGTGGGTGAAGCCACCACGGTTTTTCCCATCGTTTTTTCCATGTTTTCCCATGGAACTTCCACGTTTTCCAGGACTTTTCCCAGCATTTCCGGCCTGTTTGGCCTGCAGCAATCCTCCTGGAGCTGAGGTCCAAGGGAAGATCATGGAACTGTCCCTGTTGCCCAGCGCCGCGGGGGCCGCCGGGGACTACGGCAACGTGCGCTACTTGGCGCCTGGGAGCTCAGAGCCCTTGATCGATAGTGGCTGGGAGATCGCTGTCGTCCGGTGGTTGATCATAACCACCAGCAACCATCCGGTGGTTGATCCTGATAATATTTTTTTTTTGATGGTGTACCCACCAGCGACCATCACTTTTTTTTTCCGATTTCCATCAACTTGCATCCATGAAACATGGGACTGCACATGGTCGGCCTACGCAAAAACCAACACCAGCAACCATCACTGTTCATAATCAACAATGAAACAATCTCATCGAGTGAATCTCGTGATCATTGACAAACTGATTCGCCATCACTGATGCGGTTCGCCGAGGCAGCAGTTGTTAGACGTGGTGCCGCAGGAGTCCTTTGAAGAGCGGGTGTGGGACCTCAGTCGGAGAAGCTGCGGAGGACCAGGTGCTGTTGGAAGTGATTGGTTGGGGATTGGGAAGCTGGTGGAAGCTGGTGGAAGCTGGTGGAAGCTGGTCCTATAGTTGAATCTGTTGATAGTATAGTTGAACAGTTTCACCCCTTCCTTGAATACCTTGGTTGAACCTATGGGATTGGTTGGAAGTCTAGTTGAAGCCTGTTGAATCGGACCCGTGAGCTGCTGAAAAGCTGCGACCAGCTTGGCCTGATCTAGAAGGTGATTTTACAAGGGATTATGATGGTCAATCAGAAAGGATTTAGATGGATTTATAGAGTAGAATCGCAACCAATAAAGGTGAAACAACTTCTGTATGCGGGTTTCTCAAGGCATAGGTGTACCCCAAAATGGTTGGTCTATTTGTATAAAGAGTTCATAACCTGGATGAGAACTGGGGGGTTTGCTCGATTTTGAGCAACCGCCCTGTGGACTATAAACTGGTTGGAAGCTGTTGGTTATTGCTCCGATGTCCCTGCCAAGTTTGTAGTTATTCAGATCCCAACAGCGAAAGACTAGGAACTGGTCATTTGGAGGGGCTGGCGGACAGGGTGCCCAGAGCCAGGTGGGATGAGACATGATCAATCTTGACCGGTAAGGTCAAAGGCCATAGTGAAAGTAAAACTCGCAGGTTGAAAGACGATAGTAACAACCTACTTCATCAATGATTAGGAGCGGGATGATATTGGACAACCAGGACTATGCATGGGCAAGAACCACTCAATCGGGGACGGTCATTTGACTGGTTAATGACTATAACTATAGCTATATTATATATTGTGACCTCTTATGAACCACTATAGTCCGCATTTGCCAAGATGATACTCATTACATCAATCAAATACAAAGTGCAGTACTATTGAATCCTACCAGGAAATCAACGGTCTCAAGCAGCATAGCGACGATCGGCCACTGCGAACCTGTGCACTGCTGGCGCTGCAAAGCAGCAACCCGAGGTGAAGGCTTTCCGAGAGCAACTGGAGAAGTTGGATGAGAAGACCTTGGATTTCTCCATTTCGAAGGAGCGCAGGGAACCAGCGCATCATGCGGTTTTTTCAGCAGTTCACCAACAACGTTTATGGGGAATATATTCACCAATGGTTAATCATGGGGGTTCATTAACGGTTAATAATGGTTCAATAATGGGTGAATAGTGGTTAAGAAAAGCCTTTTCATGGGGGATAAGTTCACTAGCAATTTCGTGGTGGGAAAACTTGCTGGTTATATAATAATGGGGGAACCAGGGGTACTGGGTGAACTGACCCACAGCCATGTGAAGCACATGGATGGCACATGATTTCTGGTTTACCAGCACGAAGAACATGGAAACTTTGCCATCAATCTATGAGGAGGATGCAACCAAGAAAAAATGCAAACATGATCAGGGTGTAAAGCCAATACTAATTATGAGAGAGGGAAAGGGGGTACCATCAATAACAAGCATGCAAAGGGTGTAACCCACAAGAATAATCTCATGAAACACCAGACCAGACATCTCTGGTTGTTCAATCCCTAGTGATATTATTGGTTGTACCTACCCTGTGGGTAAGTTGTATCCTTATCTTTAAATTGTTGAATCCAGATATTCTTAACTTATCAACAGGTTTTACATTTTTCGTGATGATAAAATGGGGATACCCGAGAAACTGGATGGTTTGTTTCTATACATGGTTCATATGAAGGATCACAACTGGGGTGTGCCCTACTGTGAGAAACGCCCATGTCAACCACTTGTAATCAAGCACCAGTAATCAATCACCAGTAATCATTAGCAGCCTTTCATTTCACCATGATTCGCTCTATGGCTATGGGTCAGTTCACCCTTAGTCCCCCTGGTTCCCTCATCATCAACCAGCAAGTTTTCCCTATGAAATTCTTGGGGATTACCCCCCACCAGTCGGCTTGTCAAAGCCTTGACCTAGCTCGCCATATAACTGGTATCCCCTACAGTTCTTAGTTATCATCTAAGAACCATCGCTGGTACAATGCACCTGCCATTATTGGTCATCACTGGTACATATATCCCCTATTATTAACCTTACTAGTATTGACCAACCTGATATATTATGAACTGCTTGGTCGTTTAATACTGGTGAATAATAGCTGCTGGTTGGTTAATAATCTAAACCATCAAGCTGAGTCACTACACCATCAATCTAAACCATCAAGCAGGATACACCAGGAGGATATGCTGATTGGTTGGTTACCTGCTGACCTTGGGCCATCTCCTCCCGGTCACCACAACAACGCCGCGCCAACGGCAGCAGCAAGGAGCTCCCGGGGACGGTGGACGGCAGCTTGGAAGCTGGGCGAAAAGCGTGGGTGGCGCTGGCCGCCTCGCGGTGGCGGCGGCGATGGTGGCGTTGAAACCACCTTTTGGTGGGTAATATTTGGTAAGTTGGTGACTATTACCAAAAATGACCAATGACCATGGGTGTGGTAATATGGCCGTATTTTTTATGGCTGTGGTAATATGCCATATGAGTCAATATGGGTAAGTTGGTGACTATTCCCCACGAAAGTTGGTTGATTCATATTGACCCATTCAAAATCTAATATGGCTATGGGTCAAGGCTTGAATCAACCAACTTTCGTGGGGAATCGTCACCAAGAATTTCATAGGGAAAACATGCTGGTGAATGATGGGGGACCTATTTCGCTTCGTCGACGGGAGCATCACACACTTCTATGGGGGGAATCCAGGGGGGCGACATTTTAAGGATGCAGATTCCGCTTGAATGCCGGTGAAATGGCCGCTCTGAGGACGTGGAGCTGTTGGTGGAGGCCCTCAGTGACTCCAATGCCACGCCGGGGGACCGAACGTGACGTCGATGATATGACCCGTGGGATGGGGAGCTGAAGATTCAAAATGCGCAATGATAGGTATGAGCTTATGGTGACTATAAGTTTGCGTTGTTGTTGGTGCTTATGTTGATTATAAGCTTACAATGATTACACAATGATTACGATGGTGCTGCTAGTGATATAGCTTCTATCCCGCTGATGCGTGACTGCCAGTCGGGGTCCGCCTCAGGATTCAGAAGAGGGCTATGCATGCATACCTCTACTGGATGGCGGCGCCGAGCAGTTTGGGTCCTCAGATGCCAGGTATGCTCTTGCGCAATGCAGGTGTTCACATTGTCAAGTTGACCTAGCCATTTTGGTTACTTCGAAAGGGTGTTGAAAGGAAGCTACCATGCATAGGATATAACAGGATATAGTTAAATACAATAAAACATGATACATGACAAGATTAGAACAACACAGATCGAAAGATGATCATCCACGATTAAGATCCATGGTTTATCGCTGGTTTACCCATAAACACAGTTTACAATTTATCAACTAAACTGTTTATCATCCATGATGAAAATCCAAAATTTATCGCTGGTTTACCCATAAACACTAGTCATGTTTCGTTTTCAGTTGAGTCTACCAGACGGCAAACCTGTCACCGTCGCATTAGGAATTCGCAAGCTGCAGATCCTTGAGGTTGGAGTGCCGGCGGTTGGGAGGGGGGCCAGGAGCTGTTCGGAGTGCGGGCCGCCCTTCAAAGGGGGAGCCAGGCCAGGAGCTAGTGCCCGTTCACCAAATGGTAGTAAGGGTCAATAGGCGAATCAGTAAGGGTTAGGAAGCTGGTTAGTGATGGTTGTTGATGATTGATTGTTCATGAGCCTTCTCATGATGGTTAACAAGGGTCAACAAGGGTTCAGATTCGCTGGTCAATGATGGTTACTACGGGTGGATAAGGGTGACTAGGCAGATTAAGGATCCCATGATGACTGGCCAATAGGCCAATAGTGATGAATAGATCCTGGTTAAGGATGCTTGACCATAGTGGGTTTGTCAAGCACAGTTGTGGATGGTTGAGAACGGAGAATGGTGTATACTGGCGATAAGAAGCAACAGTCATGAGGCTGTGGGGCAGTTCACCCCGTACCCCTGGTTCCCCTATCATTACCATTGTTTTCCATATGAAATTGTTGGTTGTTATCCCCATGAAATTGGTTGGTTCATATTGACCCATAGCCATGATAGCCAGGTATAGTGGACATTTCTCGCTACTTGGGTGCCAGCTTGAGGGGTCGTGAGGCCAAGGCGCCCGTGAGCGCATCCGCCGTGTGGACGCAGTACTTCCCGGTGGACAAGAAGGAGGAGGCACGCGCTGCCGCTGACGCCCCACATTGTTAGGATGGTGGTCAATGGTTTTACATGCTCTTATATGTTTTTTCATGGTTTATAAGGATTATATTTGTTAATAATTGTTGATAATGGGTAATAATGGGTATGTATGGGTAATGATATAGGGATAAATATGGTTGATTGATGGGTTTATGTTGGGGATTATAACGGTTAATCTTACGGAGATTAATAGGGGATAATCACCAACAAACTTATGATTCAACAACTACGATCGCGGTGGTCTCTCAAGTCAACTTGGGGTATCCCCCAGTTATCATCCTTGACATTAGCAATTTATAGTAATAAATCAAGCATTTTTCAGGGGTCCCTATTTTGAGAAACCGCCCAATGTTATTATTGACCTGGGATGGGTTTGTAATTGGGTCGAGGCGCAACGGATAGATGAATAGTTTGTCAGGCTGGTCACCAGATTTTTACGAATTGTGTTGGGATGGTCCTTGCAGTAATTGTTTTGGGGGGTTGAACCGCACTTGATCTCGGAAATTGGCATGCAAGACCTTGGCAGCCGTTGCAGTTGAAGTTCAGGGCAGCGGCTTTGCCAGGAACACAACCGCCATGGTCAAATCATTGTGGTACCTTCCGTGCAGCAATTGGAGAGCCTCCTCGATCAAGCCACCCTAGGCTGGAGTCTCCGAGGGCATTGGTATCGGGGTACTGGCTTGCTAGTAGGTCGGTGCTCATATTTGCTCCAAAAATCAGGGATAGATGGCAAACTTCGTAAATCCATCAAAATCCATGGATGGTAAAAGTTAGTCGATTTTGAAAGTTGTCCATTTTTGCCGTCCAGTTTGTGTGACGGGTGATGACAGCAGTTCCTAGTTCCCAGCTGCCGATGGTTCCTGAAGATACACGACGCCCAAGGGCTGGGGCTGACACACCGAAGCTGCAGGCCCTCTGGTGAAACTTCAAGAAGGCAGGGGTGATTTCCGGGCGATGGTGAACGGTGGAAGGGAGTTTGTCAGCGGAAAATTTGGTGCCCTAGTAATGTTGGTTTCTGATTAGTGTAACCCCCCTAAAGTAATGAAAATAGATGAAACCAACAGGTAGATATTAATCAGAAACCAACATTACCAACTCTGAGGATAGATGGATAGGGTTGTTCCAACAATTACCTGTGTGAGTTTTTTTTGGATGATCTTAATCCTGGATAAGTTTCCGCATTGATGGTGCAGCAGGGAGTGCAGGCGTTTGTTTGACACTGTCGCTTAGTAATAGCCTTGCCTTTGCAGCTGGATAGCCATACCTTGCCAACACATACACCATTGAATGGCTTGGGACGGGTTGTTCTTGCGAGAAAACAGCATGGCCAGGTCTGTATGCATTCATGCATTCAGACGTGCTCCCGACCTCACGATTTTCCTCGGCCAGGGGCAAAGGCACCTGTTCCTTTGAACTTCCTCCACATCCTGGTGGGCCGTGATGCCTTCCCATCCGTCACGGACCGAACCGCTGGGCAGTTGTGGAGACAAGTCGAGCACCTGCTCCTGCCTGTCACATTGACTTATCGGGTCACTTGAAGTGCAGTACTGCCCTCGCAGGACCGGACCCTTTTCTACAACACTGATGAAGAGTTGAAGAAGGCGTGTGAGAGAGCCGGAAGTCATGTGGACAGTACATTCCTCTTGAAGACAATTGCTACAAATCTATAGGTGCAGTCGGCACCCATTAGATTTTGCCACCACGTCTTTTCCGACAGGCTGACAGATCCCATCCTCTGTTTGCACGGTGGGGAAAGAGATATTCATTCTGAGTATCTATGCGTCTATGTAGCTTGTAGCTCCTTGAGACGAAAAGCTGAGATCTGTGAATCCACACTCCTCAAGATGGATTTGTAGCTCTGAACTCTGCGCTGAGATTTGGTTGCAGGTCAAAATTAACCATCCCAAATCTGGGTGAACATCCCAATAGCTCGACTACTTTGGTCATTTGGGGGATGAGAACAGCTGGGGTACCATCTTTTGACCAGCATGTGCAGAATCATAAGATCTGTAGATCTTGAGGGCTGTCCAACCATGCGCAGTACCGATGAGATTGTCGGATGTTGGAGCAAGATTACCATTGGAGCAAACCACTGGAATTCGGAATAGCGAAGAATTTGCAAGACATCATACATTTTTTAAAGCATGTACCTACAAGTGTTGATTTTGACATATCGATACTATCCAGACACAAGCATTTAACGATAGGTAGCTGGGCAGGTAGATAGGTAGGTCGGCAGTCTGATTTTCAGAGATACAGCTGTCCCGGGGGATCATCCAATGCCAGATCGATCTCTGATGGAGTATATCTCTAGTCATTTGGGGATATTCTTCAGCTTGAATTGGCTTGAGCAGGTTTCAACAGGGTCTGCTTGGATGATCATCCCATTAAGTGATCATGGTGAGTAGCTACCCTGAGTAGAATATACCATTGATAGCTGGAAAATCCCCATGGTTGTTAACCATTTACCAGAGTTATAACTGGGAGATAGGCATGGCCGCCATGGTCATAGACCCTCCAAGCTAGCTTATAGATGCTCATAGCCGCTATCACCATTGTTATATCCACCACTATTCAAAGCCGTAGGATGATGGTTAGTAACAACCCTAAGTAGCTTATACCATTGATAAATGGCTGTGGGTCATTTCACCCCGTACCCCTGGTTCCCCCATCAGTAACCTTTGGTTATTATCCCCATGAAATTGGTTGATTCATATTGACCCAGCTCGCCAAATAGCTGAAGTGACCATGGTTGTTAACCAGCTACCAGCTACCAGCTATATGGTTGTTAACATTTGGTTACTTCGATTATCCTTTGGTTGTAATGCGCAGCTACCAGCTAACCTTGATAAGTGTAGCTATATGGATGAAGAGCTATCCTTTGGTTGTTAAGCAGCTATCCTTGGTTGTTCCAGCTGGATGTTCATCCAAGTCTTGAGGCTGCACCTTGAGCCGCTTGCAGGCCTTGAAGCAATGTCAAGAGACCTTCGCGCGCAAGGCTGAGCTGCTGAAGTCCGCCGGGGGACTTGGAGATGAGCGGCAGTGGAAAGGCTGGAAGATGGTGGGGCCCTGTAGGGTTGGTGGGTCAAAATCCATGGAGAATGTTGAACATGTATGAAAATGTTCAGAATCCATTGAGAACATGGAAAATATTCAAAATTCATTGAGACTATTGGTGAAAATGCTGGGAAAATGGACCAGCAGGGGAGAATCCATGTTTGAAATCTTTCGGACATGCAACATGACGAGTTCTTTGTCGATCCGCCACATGAGCTTACCCAAGTTAAGGCCGGCGTTGGCGAGATTTGTGTGGTAGGGGACCCAGTCTCCTCGTGGAGTGGGGTGGTGCTTGGCGTGTTGGGAAGCTCTAAATCGATGGGTTTTTGGTGACCAACCGCTGGGAAATTGGAGTTTCTCTCGTTTTGGTTACTAATCTTAGTGGTTTCTGAAGAAGATTTTACCTCATGGCCTCATGTTGGTTGTTTCAAAATTTTCTGGTTACCAATCTTAGTGGTGGGTTCTCCAATTGGTGGCATCTCCCACTTGCGTGCTCATTCGTGCAACATGATCGTTGCAGGTCGAATCACTAGGACAGAATGTGACATGTCACGTATGTTGGGGAACCATGAAGCTACCCATCATCAGGCGGCACTAGCCACAGGCTTCATGAGGGTTAATGATGGTTAATGACGCGATTTATAGTGGTTGATGATGGTTATAGAAGGATGATGGTGACAAGATTCCGAGGTTTTCCAACCAAACCCAGTAGCAGCTTGACTTTGACTGCCCTCGCGAGGCTTTGCCCCAGCCGCCACGTTATCCGCGCATCGGCAAGTTCGCCATCGACCCCACCAGCGAGGAGGGACCGACCCTGGGCCAGGGCTGCGAAACCAAGCTTCGCCAAGCTGGTTGTCCTTGGAATTTGCATTGCTGATGTCTTGGAATAGTTAGAATAGTTCGTCAATTGGTTAATATTTATTCAACAATGATTTGATACTTACTGAAGCGTATTATCAATGACTAGCTATTGGTGATGGAATAAGTGACTTGCAGAACGACGTTCTGCAAGAGACCTAGTGCCCAAACAGGATGCAAGAGGCGATGGGCTGCCAGGAGTGGTCGGAGAGCGAGATCAGCCGCGACATGTGGCCTTCCTTCCCTGGAATGTTGGAGCTGTGCGGGGCCCGGCGATGCTACCCAGGCAACCGGATAAGGGTTCAATGCAAGTATGTGGGACTCGGGGATTTTCAAGGATAATTTGTTTTGGAAAGTTGGAGAAACTAGGGGATTTTCAAGGATAAGAATTTCTGGAAAGTTGGAGAATAGATGTTTCCATGTGAGATCATGCTCCCACGTTTTGATGGATCCCATGGTTGCAGGAGTCACATCCGCGTCACCCCAGCGGCCCAGGGGCACCTTGCAGCGGCTCTACAATTTGCAACGTATCCACAAGGAGGTGCGGATGCCAGTGCTGAGCGTCCGTGATTTGGCAACTGCCAAGCCGTGCTGGAAAGTCCAATCGGTCACCTGAAGCTTAAACGAATCTGCTGCCCTACAATATCATCGGTTGCAGTCACGTCACCTGAAGCATCCTTTTTTCGAGTCTGCCCCGGAATAGCACCGGTTCCAGTCGTCACAAATGATCGGTGACCGCACCAAGATGTGGCAGACATGATCTGATTCTTGGTTTCCCAGCCGTAGTGGTCATGGTGATGGCTGAGCCCAAGCCCACCTGGCTCTTGCCAGGTACGACCCACTTCACAGATCTACCTGGCCACTCAACCCGTGGTGGCTGGCAAGGTCGGGGAACGGTGTGCCCGGTGGTGGTGACTGGGACCACCGGCGATACGGACGCCCCAATAGATGCGGGATGATATGGGAGGAGATGGGATGATGTGAGATGAAACCTGTGTGAATATCACCATGATGTGGGCATGAATAGTACCAAGGATCACAAGATACTCCATAATGCTGGCATTATTGGTATCACTCACATGTTGATTCGAAATAATCCACCATGCCAATAATACCAACATTTGATACCATTAGCCAACCATCAAATAGCCCATAATGGCAATAATACCAACATTTCATACCATTCGCCAACCATTCACCACCACCATTCTATTGGTACAAGGTGGGCCCCTGGCAGTTATAAGTTATAAGTTGGGTTATAACCCTTGTAACTGGTAGTTCACCCTAGTTAAGTTACTTATAAACCAACTAACCTAAGTGGTTGGGGGCCCACCTTGTACTAAGGCAACAATGACCCCTTCGAGGTTTTGGATCATCCAGCGCCAGGCTCCAGCACCTGAGCTGCTGATGCGGGCCGTGTACCTCTCACGTGCCGAGCTGAGATGATGGGACCAACGGGAGCAGCGGAAGGAGCGGAAGGGAGCAGCTGAATGAGGATATCCGGGTGAAGCCATAGGGGTACCCCTGAATCATCCTGCTTACATATCTTTATGGGGATGATTTATAGGAGTAAACCCCAAGTATTTTTGGAGTACTCCTATGACTTGAGAAACCACAATTGATTGTACGGACTAGACGGTATATTTGGGCAATGGCAGAGAGGACTCGTGACTAGCGTAGATTCACTGGTGCTTCCAGCAGGTAGTGCCTTCCAATCAGAGAAACAGATCTTCATTACTGATTCTTGTTGATACGGGCATGGACGGTCCCAAAATTGCCGGCTTTCCTAGCATTTGAACATGCACACTTCTTGACAGCATATTCGGACGGATTCTGCTCTGAAACTAAAGATCCTAAGAAGAAACCTGCCAATTGATCTCGGAACTGGACATCACACGATTCTTGAGGAGCTAACTCACAGGTAGCACGATGTTGATCTCTTATGGTTAGGTAGCAACCCCACTCACGCCTTGACAGCCTAAGAGAACTCCCCAGCTCAGCATGCAACTTTTGATGCCATCGCAGCTCGGAGGTGTCAGCGCGGATGGCTTCAGTCAGTGCATCACCGACAGCTTGGACGTGGCACTGGAGGAGGTTGAGCATGTCACGGTGCTCAGTTGGGCCTGGGGACCAGCTACCATTGTACTCCGTAGAAAGGTAGTACAACTGAACATCAGATGATGATTGGAATGGATCTCTTGGGATATGTCAGCTAGGCTTTGTAAAAGCAATGACAATGGTAGTGATTTGTTCGACTTGGTTGAAACGATGGTAGTGATCTGTTTGACTGAGGCCATGCTGGATCCGCGTGTTGCCAAGTATGGCCCCGGGGTCTCGGAACGGGCAGCGTTGGTTGTGTGGGTTACCCAAGGAGATATGAAAACAGCCATGGTTAAGATATTTTTGGTGGACCACCAGATGCATTGAATAAATTAGATAGACATGAGGGACCATTGGTGGAATTGCCTTTGACAATTTGAAACACTCCCAAATAGTGGGGTCAGCATGGTTACTTTTCACAGCTGGAGTTCAATCTTTGGAAAATACCAATGGCTAGTGAAGCCAGTGAAATACGAGGTCGTTGATTGTTGCCAGGCAAATGGACATACGGAAGGTGCATGGTGATCATGGGATATCGTCAATGCCATTGTGGAAATACCATGCAACCAAGCTGATATTATTGCTCTGCTATCCTTGGTTATACCCCAGCTGTTTTTGTACCTTACCCCACGGCTGTTGACTATGATCCCCATGATTGTTGCTTATTATCCGCCCGTAGCAAAGTTATGAAACCATCACTAGCATTTTTTTTACTAGCCACCAATGAACCCTTCATTCGCCAGTAATTGGCCATTAACTAGCCATCAGGCAATTCTACACTTGATTGACTTACTCGTCACTTGGCCACGATTAGCTATCCTGGACCATCGTTTACCGTCATTGTTGTAGCCCTCGTGGCCGGTGCTGCAGGCCCCACGGTGACCAGCCGAGTGTTCTTGCACTTCCTGAGTGAAATGGACTGCACGTCTCTCGCCGCTGATGAGGGGTCCCAAGGTATCCCCGATCCCACCACCATCCCCAGTGTCGCCTGTGGTAAAGATCCGGGGGTTGATGAAGATTCTGTGAATTATGGTGATTTCTCAAGTCTTAGGGAACTCCAAAAATTGATGGTTTACGCCTTCAAGTGGTGAATGACTTGGATGATTTCGGGGTACCCCTCTTTTGAGGAACAAGCTTCTGAGTAAATCGCGTATTCTCTGTATGAAGCCAGGTTTTCTCAGGGCAGCCATTGCCTTCCCAGCGTCGGTCATGTTTGAATTGGCAGGCATAGCGGCATAGCATACTATATCTCACACAGCCTTTATTTTTCTTCGTCGCCATAGTCGCTACGGTTGTCACAATCATCACAGTACTTGTACAACAGTAGTTATTTTCCTCTATTTCCATCATCACATCACTTGTACCAATGCAAGATGCGTATCAAAAAACACACCCCATGACGTGGATTTTCCAGTCAAAAGATATAGATCCATATATGGATTTACCAGCTACGATTAAGATCACCACTTCGCTAGGGTGCACCCACCGGATGATGTTGCCCCCAAGGCTGGAGCACGTGGAGCAACGCATCTCCGAGACCGTCAGCAGCCACTTGGGGTGCGCGAGGGTCCTGCGTTGAGCACCTGGGAGCTGGTGGGCACAGCTGGTGGATTTGGGGTGAGACATGAATAGAAGGCCTGGCTGAAGATGTCGAGGCTATCATCTTTTCGAGGATAGGTATACTTATGGTCAGAATTGCAAGCTTGGCAGTTCACCAGTATAAGAATGTATACAATTGTATACAGCAGTAGTCTTCGTGTATTCAGAAGGAAGACGTTCCCCTGAAAATGCAGCTACCAACAGCTGGGATCTTGGAGGCACCGTGGATCTGATGTGATCAAGCTGTGCATCGATGAGATCGAGTGCTCTGGTTGCAGGGTGCCAGCGTGGCAGGGTAGATGAAGTGGTGGGTTCTTGAAATAGGGGACCCCAAAAATGGTGGCTTCATTACTATAACTGACTCTTAAAGGATGATTTGGTGGTACCCCCCATTTTGAGACACCACCAAGTAGCTTATGTATGCGCAAAGTAGGCCTTCAGCTTCGATTTTTTTCCGATTGCTGCGGACTTCGTGATGTTAAACTTATCTTCGGGAAACCGAGATCAGTGACGTTTGAGTTCTTGCAGTGTATTCGGCAATCGCACGGTATGGTCGGGGGAAGTTCATTCCCAATTTGATAGTGGCCCTATTGTGCGAACTGCTGTTCCTACCAGCCGCAGTTAGCAGCCTCAATTTAGACTTGCCATTCTTGCCTCCTCCCCAGAGCTGCTACTCATGCCGAAATCGGTGGAAAGCATCACTGTGAATATCAATATTCTCCCAGACTTGCGATGTGGCCGCGAAGCTGTGCCCGGTGGACGCAAAGTCAGCCTTGAAGAGTCCAACATGGGTTTGACCTCGGTTGCAGCGTACATCGTGCCGCAAGAGCTTCCAGTCGGAAAGATGTTTCCAGAAGCCACACAATTGATGCAAATCTGTGACCCATCAGAGAAGGCTTTCCTCGAGCACTGGTATATTGTCATCAATAACAGATTCACCACAGAGTTGACCATGTATGGCGTTGTCCATAGAGACTATGGAGGAGCTGGAGTGCCAACCCCTCCAGGTGCGCGCGAAATTTTTAAGATCAAGTGGGAAGGTAGGCCGTTCACTGGCGCGTGGCTAGGCCTTCTCATCCGAAACGCCGGGGGGGACAACCAACAGTTCGATCCATTCATCAACAACTGCTCCCGCTATGCCCGGGCCGTGATGCGTGGTGTAAATGTTCATTTGGGCTCGGATCGTGAAACACGTTTCCAAGAAGGTTGCAATTTCGCTATCCGCAACAAACAGTTGATCCAGAAACTGTTCACAGCAAAGTATGGGCCCTTGATGCAATTGTACCATCAGAATCGTGAATTTCTTGGTGCCATTTGTGAGCACGTGGGGTTTGAGGTCTGGTCTTGATAAACTGACAGCAACCTTTCTTTCGTAGCCAAGGAGGGCAAAGTGAACAGGCCCTGGCAGCAGTTGAGATTCTTCCAAATTTGGAGCTACAATCGCAACCTAAATGTTTGATTGCCAAGTGTCTGAAATTTCCATGTCAAAGACGGAAAGAATCTCTGCTCTACAGTAGTTGTGGCATTCC
>VSDK01017823.1:801630-830423 GCA_009767595.1 Symbiodinium kawagutii | reverse complement strand
TTCCTGACTGGCACGGCCATGTCTCGCCATAGAAAACAGCATTTCACTTCGTCTCTTGTTGATCTAAACATGTGGCTTTTGGTTCATTTTCTAGTGGTTCATTGTAATAATATTGAGAAGTTTGGGGCAGAGGTGTCATGGAGCAAAATTTGAGCTAGGACTATCACCGACCATCACAGGCCATTATGACATTATGATTCGATCGTGCATCACCAGGTCACCTGGCCGCAAGGGCCTAGCCCCCGAATGGATGATTGCAACTCCGGAAATCCCAACATCAAGCCGCTATGATCATGGGGGTGGGATTGATTGCAACCCGTTTTGCTCAGGATCAAGGTCCATCACCGCACTGGTGCAGGCATGGGAAGGGCCGGGCGGCATGCATGGTATGGCCGCCCTGGTAGCCCGTTTGCAAGGGGCATTTGCGGGGTAGAATTTTCCAAGCAATTTGGCATATCAGTCTAGCCCAGACATTTTTTAAATGTTCCGTAGACATTGAGATGAAGCAGATTTGTGGGCTCTTGCGATCTGCGATTGTGTAGTAATTACTTAAAAGGAACACTTGGAAGCTTTACATCTCACGCTTAGCAGTTGAATCTTGACTTTTCATGTAATACTGATACCAAATGATCATAAGCTCAACAAGCTTCGACTAGAGCTTGGAACTGTATCATTTCCAATCATTTGCCATTGACTTTGATTCAAGCCAAATGATACTAACAAAATTGCTCATGTGGAGTTCTCCAACGGCATGGGTCCATCATGGTCCATGAGAGCTGCCAGGCAGTGGACTGGAGATTCTGCGCACCTCGCTGTCTTCCCTACGCAGCTTGGCAGCGACGGTGACTCACCAGGGGGTTCTACCGGTGAGGAGCCAACCGTTGTAGGAGGGCAGGCGTGGCCTGGTGGATGACACAGAGACACCCACTTACCGTTTTTGGGTTTGAATCTTTAGAGTTTACTTTGGGCCTTGACTATTTCATGACCCCATGCATTTCAAAGCGGTGCGCTTTGAAACTTGTTACTAACCTGTACTAACCAGTACGAACCATTACCAACCATTGCCTTACCAATCAGTATCAACTATCAACCGTTACTAGCCATGACTAGCCACTACTGATCATTACTAACTGGTACTAAGTACAAACCATTAGTAACTACTACCAAGGGTTACAGTACCAACCAGTACTAACTATTGCTAACCATCCCTAACTGGTGGCTTGGTGATTACTAACCATCACTAACCCTTGCTGATAGGATCCTATTAAGGATTACTAGCTATTGCCAGCCATTATTACTGCTACATAACCACTACTACCCCTCACTAAGGATTATGAATCACGATAAGCTAACCATTATTACTCTAACCCTGACTAGTGGTTATTATTAATACATTACTTACATGACTACAGTACTTGGCTGCCCCTCTCAGGCGGCGGTTTCCTGAAGCCCAAGATGCTTCGAGAGTTCCCGGATCCCATCACCGGCTTCCCATTGAGCCGTGGAGCCCAGAGTTCCCGGGCCGGGGTGAGATTTGTGTGGCTTCTTTGGTCCATGGGTTAAGGGTGGTTAGATGTGGTTCGTAAGGGTTGTAAGCGTTGGTTTATAGTGGTTAGATATGGTCCAGAAGGATTGGTCAGGGTTACTCGCTTCTGAGAAAAAGTTGATGTGAACCCTGGATGAAGCTGAATTCCATAGGTTTATCATGCTTAATTGGAGTTAATAAGGGTTGTAACCATTGGTTTACAAGGGGAGAATGGCCAACAATAATGGTTCATTCCATTGGTTTATCGAGTGAGGGGGTAATAACTTAGTGGGAAACCATGACGAACTTGGGAGATACCCCCTTGTCAATCAACCAAGGGTTTATTAATCGCCACCGGCTACCTTACCAAGTGACCAGGTTTTGTTGGGAACCTGACTGTGGTTCTAGCGCCCTCGCCATTGGGAGAAGCTCTGATTGTGGACATTGGTACGTTTCGAAGCTTTGCCTACGACAGTGCTCCATATTTAAGGCTCGACCCTGCATGCGTTTCAATCGTCACGATTGGCTAGGACAATTCATGATGCTTGGTGTGCTTAGAAATGATATTTCCACAGTCCATGTGTTAGTATCTCATGACTCCGACCAGCTTGGATTCTTGCTGCTCAGAGACCAAGTCTATAGTTCATCCCTTTTTTGCAGCAACTACTTGCTGTCACAAGTGAGCCTAGGACAACAATACCGCACCTCAAAAGCTCAAAGTTGACCAGTTAGGGTGGTTTCTCAAGTCAGAATCATCCAGTCTATCAACCATTTATCATCATAAACCAACCATTTTTAGCGGTCCCCTATTTCGAGACCCATTTGGACACAGATCGTGTTTCAAGTCCCTTGGAACAGTAGGGATGGGGTTCATGGTGTCTCGTTGAAGTACGTGGCCTTTGCTGCCGTGACGACCTTGGCTGCCAGATGGGTCATGCCCCTGGATGTTTTGGATCAACTGCTCTTCGAGGAGGAGAGCGACCTGGGCGTGGGCAATCTGCAGCTGCTGATGGGTCTCTATTTGTACAACGTCAGCGTGATAAATCTGGTGATTGCCTTGCTCTTCAACCTGAGATTGGGCATGGGTTTGCTGGGAAAGGACTCGGTTTCGGGAGCGGTTCCCTTCTGGTCGTACATCTTGTTCTTCGGATTTCACTGCCCCACTCTGTTGTACACCAAGATCCAACACCAGCGCGACCGCAAGAGCGGTGTGGCCCCTGCAGACGAAGTGGATCCAGGCTGGTGGGTGGGTGGCCGCTACAGCCATGAGTTGGGTCGACGTTGGGCCGGGACCATCGATTTGACGTGTGAGTTTCCCGAGAGCAGCACGCAGGACAGGTATCTGCTGATCGAATGTTGGGACGGCGTCCCTCCAACGCCGGAGCAGTTGGAGGAGGCGGCCCAGTTCGCGGTGGCGGCCCATGAGCGCGGGGACGTCTTGGTCCACTGCGCCCATGGCCGGGGCAGGTCCACGACCACGCTCTGCGCGTGTTTGGTGCGTGCGGGGCGGTATCCTACGTGGGAAGAGGCCTTCAAAGCCATCAAACAGAAGCGCAAAGTGGTGAAGTTGAACGCCTCCATGCGCAAGGCACTGACGGAATGGCAAGCCAAATACACCACCAAGGTGAAGTGAAGACAGCCACGAATTCTGCGCTGCGATGTGCAGAGACATCCAAGCGCATCGAATCATAGGCGCCTTAGGTGCCAGACGCCATGTGGATGTGATGCAGCCGGGGAATTCGTGGCTTCAGCCAACGAACTTGACGCCCTGTGGAGACTTCGAGTCCAGGAAGCGGCGCATGCAGAGCCAATCGTGGGCATCAAAAACTGAGCGCGTCGTGGCGTGTCGAAAAAGAGCCCTCTGGCGCTTGTACGCGTTGCCTGGCCATGATAGAAGAACTCATTTCACCAGTGTGAAAAAACCTTGGGGAATTCTTTCTACTGAATGCTTGGCAAAGAATTTCACAAAGGATTACGGTCATTTCCAACATTTTCCAACAATCGCCCGGTTGGATTGTTCCCAGCCATGACATCCAGGGCATTCCCACCATGGCTTCTCAGCGCCAAGGATGGGAGGCGGCGAAGGAGGGAGCCGCAGTGGTGCAAACGGACCATCCACACGTGGGGATGCTTAGTCTGGCTGGCCGAGGTTGGCTGAGAGCTCAGCTAAGTTTATGGCCTTGTGGGCATGCTGATCACAAGGCATTTGGTTGGCACACCATGAGAGGGAAAATCCATTCTTGCTCGATCAGTCACTTCTTGTCTATACAGTCAAGCGTATCTAGATAGACGTATTTGTCATACTGTTGTGTTTAATGATTCCATAATTCATGTAACTACAGGACATTTGCACATTGCTGTTTATGCAGCTTGATACTTGGATTATTTCATATCTGTATACTGTATACTGTATACCAGCTAAAGGCATCAGAATATGATACATGTGATAGTTGTAGCAGAAACAAATCCCCACATCTTTATGCAGTACAAACTATCATATGTGGTTCCTAAACATAGTTTATACATGGTACTTATCCCCAACTGATGCTATACCACCTCGGCTGTCACTACCAAGATTAGTAACATGTGACCACCTGCAGATCGTTAAAGTTCACTTCACCAGGGATCTCGAGTCCACGTCGATCAACGGTTTTGCGTTCGCTTTCAATTATTCATTCATAACCATCATATCAACCATTATCAGCTAATAATAATCATCATATCAACCATCATCAACCATCATCAACCACTATCAACCACTATTAACCATCATATCAACCATCATTAACCACTATTCACCATCATTAACCACTGGCTGTTGCGCTGAGCGCTTGCCTCAGGTGGCCGACCATGCGACGCTGAGCATGTACCAGGCCAAGCGCGTGGCTGCCCGACGCGCAGGCTCCACCTATGCTTACGACCTGTGCGGGACCCGAGCATCTCCGAGCTGTTGATGGTGATGACCTGACTGGGTCAGTTGGTGAAGTCGAGGGTTGAAGCTCCCAGCTTCCACAGGCGTGGCAAGGTGGCTGGCAAGGTGAGTTTCTTCCCGAAAAAATGCCACGGATCCAATGTTGACCAAGTTGACCAACACCTCGGGACCAGCTGTTGCACCTGTTGGCTGCCATCCCAGCTGCGGCCATCCATGGGTGCCTCGCAAGCGCCGCGCGGCGCTTAGGCCGGGCATGTTGCAGCTGGCCCTGACCATGAAGTGGATCGCTGCCACTGGCAGCAGCTCGCCTGGGGGCCCCAGCTGTGCAGCAGCGGCCTGAGAGTAGGGATGTGAGCAGAACCTCAGCAGTGAGAATGCTTGAGGTAGTGATTTTCAAGTAGATAATGGTGGAGATAAGGGTTTTCAACTATATTTTTGAGACTGATTATGTATGTGCATCACTAGTGTGGAGAGTAGTTCCTGATTCTCAAGTTTTGTCACTGAGTCACAACGACTTTTAATAGTACTGTTATATGTTCATGCATAGTTCATTTGCCAATATTAGCTGAATCGTTGCGATAATGAATCGCCAGTCAATGACATTCAATTAGCCATCATTCAACACTATCAGTTATCATTCACCATCATCAACCATTATTACACTCTGGTAAATTGACCTGGAAGAGGAAAATTCACCGTTTATAATTGGATTACCTACACAAAATAGTGGTTTTGAGCTTCCACGTTAGTTTGTCGGAGGGTAACCATATTCAGCATCATCATGAAGCCATCATTAAATCATCATTAAACTATGACTTGCTTATCATTAATGATTCTTAGCCAGCATGAACCATCATGAACCATTACATTGGTCATGATTTGTCACCATCAACCATCGGTATCAACCATAAACCCAAGGTGACCCACATTCACCACCACCACTTCCACTACTTCCAGGCCCAAAAGGACGAGCAGCTCGGCGGACATGGAGCGTCCGGATGCTCGGAGCCGTGTGGGAAAGCCACGGATGGGTTGCCCTGGTCGGTAGAACCCCCGGTGGTGTGAAGCCGATGAAGGGGTGAGGCCAGGTGGAATTCTGTGGTGAAAATGTGGTGGGTCATCATTTTTTGGATGATTAGTCCTATGAGTTGGATTACTTTCATGGATTTCCATGAAAATAATGGATCATGTTAAAGCAAGTGATCTACCAGATGTTTGGGAAATGGTGGTTATGATTGGAATCATAAATTGTTTCGCTCCTCCATTTGTGGCCAGATTAGCACTTGGCTTCACTGTTCACTTAGAAAGACTGGCGTGAAGGGAGGCTTGGCATGTCCACAGATGCTAAACAACCACCACATTACCACATTGGATTTACATGTCCCATTCATTGGATCACCATTTGCGATTCAAACAAGAAAGTGATTGATCTATGAACTTTGGTATCTCACTTTAGGTATCATAGAATCCACACTCTTGTGAGGATTGCCCCGCAAGTGTTCACTTCGGTACCCCACTTATGAACAACAAGTAGAATTCACTTCTTGATTTATTTACAACAGATACCAAACAACAAGAATTCACTTTCGTGTCTTGACAAGTGGGGTAGCCCTGCATCATCCCCTCACTCGGTGAACAGTTCGCCACGGCCCAGTTCGCGGTGGAGCGCGTCGGCGCAGCCCGTCGCCCCGTTCTATGACGCTGGGACTGCAACGAAAAACCGTGGCGGTTGCTTGCTGTTTTTGGTTGGTGAGTTGAGGTGAGTTGAAGTGAGTTGAGGTGAGTTGAGTTGACTTGACTTGAGTTTGGTTGAGCTGGTGGGTTGGTTCTTTCTGTTGGGCTTTCTCTGGGCGTGAAACATTCCAGGAGAAGTGAATTGGGGCTCATTCAACTGAGTTGGTTGACCACTGCATAGCTCTTCTCCCATACGTCAGAGCTCACCAGCCATCACAATCTCAACAGCCAGCATCAGCGAGGCGAGCAGAGTCGTAAACTTCGACCTCAAATCACCAGCTGTTTGTGCGTCATCTTTGGTAATAGCGCACTGCTGATGGGTAGCCGCGAGTCGTTCAACGCTTCCAGCAGTTGCTGTCAGCAACTTCTGAGGAGAGGTGCACCAACCGTGCCTTCTCAGGTGCAGGGTTTCGGGTCGCAAGTGGTGCCTCACCGTAGTGAGAATTTCGCATCTTTGATCCATACCCAGTCCGGGGGTTTCTGAAAATGGGGAAACCCCAAGTTATGGATGGGTTTCTTAGTACAAATGATTGATTACTGTAATATTGGATGATTTGGAGGGGTACCATCTTTTTTAAGAAACCACCATGTTGGGGCTTCACCTTTGTTGATAGAACGTTCACTTTGGCATCCAAGCATCCATTTGTTTCTTTTACGCATTTCACTGGAATATCTCTTTGCTCACAGTGTAGCTGGACTAACAAGGCATACATGATCGCAAACCTGTCCACGAGCGTCCTGTATGTTCTAACGATACCGATGTGATATCGGTATGGAACATACAAAACTAAATCAAACAAACAGCAAAATCTTTCTTTCTTTCTTTCTTTCTCTCGGAGCTGAAAGGAGAGTCCCTTGCACCTAATTCCCACTCAAAGCCAAACGTATTCGACCTGGACAGCCCTTCCTGGGAAGGACCATCACGCGGTTGTTTTCCAGGTGCCTGAGTCCATGCCGAAGGACATCCTCAAGGTGGTTGAGCTGGCCGGGGCTCTCGATGGCGGCCCTTGTGGGTGTTGACCTCTGAGGTTTGGGCTTGGTGGTGCAAACCGCAGCGAAGTATGGCAACAGTGGGTCATTGTACTGAACAGTTTTTGGAGTTGAGCTGACGTTTAAACTAATGAGCAGAGGACCTGTCAGTTGGAACATTGACTGCCCAATGATGTTTGCTTAACGTCCCACCCCCAGACTTGAACACATTTTCCCTCGTCCGCCGGCTTCCTGAATGTACAGACTTTTCTTGCAGCTGGGATGCTACTTGTCTTGAAATGGTTGCCGATGCATTTGAATGCTAGAATCAGGACGCTAATCCAACCAAGTGTCACGTATCACCAGTTCTTCTCAGATGAGTAGCTGGCAGTTGGCATTGACCCAGGTCATGGATTGGTCAAAGATGGAGTTGGTGGAAACCGAGCGTGCCGAAGGCTGGGGTTAAGCCCCGACACTGAGCCTTGAACATCTCCCGGTACCCCGAAGTCATCGGCTGTGCCATCTTGGTCGCCTAACCGCGATGTGCTCTCACCACGGCAGGCAGCAACGACGTGGGCATGTTGGCCTGGAAGCTGACCTTGAAGACACCCGAGTACCCCGAAGGACGCTACGGACGCCGTGGGACGAGGCGCTTGGCCTCGCGCCGCTGCCGGTGATGGAACCTGCACCTGGGCCAGGACGTTCCTTGATCCTCCTGGCCAACGATGTCACCTTCCAGGTCAGGTCTGGATGGGAATCCCCAGGTCGGGTTGGCAACATGTCCGGATGGTGATAATAGTGCTTAAGTATGGCTGATAGTGGTTGATAGTGGTTGATAATGGACAACAATAAGGGTTAATACCCATAAATAGTGGACAACAAAAAGAATTAATGGCGATAATAGTAATAGTGGTTAAGTATGGTTAGTAGTGATCGATAATGGTTAATAATAATGGAGAACACGATAAGGGTTAGTGACCATGAATAATGGTACTGGTTAATCATGTCGAAGAATTGTGAGTTGATCATGGTGAATGACCAGTTGATAATGGTTGATAGCCAGTTGACTGTGATCAATAATGGCTGAGACTGGTAGATTTCAGTAACTCCCCTTTGTTTGCTGGTGAATCACCCGCTTTTCGCAGGTGCTGGTGGTTCATTTGGCTTAAGCAGCAATGGCCCATCACTAGGAATGACATCATCAGCCCTACCAGCTGGGCCCAGCAGAAGTGTGGAGTCACTGGTTCTTCCGCCTGCCATTCCTGGATTTTGCCCTGGATCTCCAGTGCTTGTCTCGAGGCTGGTTCCTTCGGAGTGCGAGAGGATCAGTTCTTCCAGAAGGTCGGACGCTGTCAGAGCTTGGTCGTAAAGCCTTATGGAGCCTCAAGGTTCACCACGGGCTGCTAGTGGATACCTAACGGCGCCATCCAAGTCGTCACGATCGTTCCTTTTGTTATGGAAATAACAGCAAGACTTGTTTTTTGCGGAAGACAACCTGATTTTCCTAGTCAATTCAATGTTGATCAGCTTCCGTGGGCTTGCAGTTGGTGACAATCATTCGAACGTTTTGCTCATGGAAAGATCCATCAGAGAGTATCAAGATGTATCAGGTAACACTTGGGTCAAACACTGAGCATTTGAATCACTCAGCCCATGATTTTGGATCAATATGCAGGTTGTGTTCTGAAAGGGCCGGCTTTACCTTCACGAATCAGGGGAGTAGCATCATACCAGCTGATCCAAGCCTTGTGAAGCAGCAACGAAGACAGGGTTTAATCATGATGAACAATGGGGTATCATGGCCCATGAGGCAGCTTATCGAGCATCAAATGAATCCGCTTATTACCAGCTGATTGCGTTCAATCAGACCAAAACTGGCTGGCTGATCATTAGCCTCAAATCAGCTAGGATTGTTCACCCAAACAGCATCAAACAGTTTGTAAATGGTAATCCAAACATAACTTCGGGTTCCCAAAACATTGATGAACCCAACCAGCATCAAACAAGCTGAACCACTGAAGCATCACATTTCTGAACCATCAGCTGCTTATCATTGACTCAACCAGCTGCGGCTCTGAACCACTCATCCTTACCATGCCGAGGCCTCTGAGCTGGCGCGTGTTCTGGGCCTGCCGCGGATCTACGTGTCCTGCAACAGTGGCCGGGGGACCCCTGCAGGGCGCGGCGCGGGGAACGGGGCTCCTGTAGGCGCCGTAGGGGGTAGGGAACAACGGCGCCTGGGTTGACATGGCAAGAGGCCTGGTTGGATCATCCAACTTGGAGTTTCAATGGGTCAAAGTGGCGGGATGCACTTGGAGGAAGTGAATGGAGGATGTTTCTTTCAGGACATTTAAGTTGTTTGGAGCACATTTCACCCGTCTAGACTCTAGAACAGTTATTCTCGTCGAGACAAGCAACTAGGAATATATTGCTTGCTTGTCAACATTGTGCTTACTTTTTCTTTTGCATCTGGACCTGTTGCCCAATGGGTGCGGCGTTGTATCTCTGATGTGTGCAACATCGGTGAAACACCTTGATTTGGAGGTTCGAGTCCTCCCAGGTCCGCTTTGATCTTCACTATTCCATCTTATCCAAAAAGTCAATTTTGTATTGCATACGCTTTCTATCCGAAAATATCCTAACTTTATTAGTTGGCGATGACTAACTCACCATCATCAAGCTTTTTTTGCATCATGCCATATCACCATGTAATCAACAATGTCAACTCTCACCCCTACCAAACCTTGATATACCACACATATCTACAGCATCCCAGACCCATCCCGGACTCCTCCAGCAGACCCCTACGGTTGATGAGGTGCCCGCGTGGGCTTGGTGGAAGAATTGAAACCTCTCTACAAGGCGACGCAGAACTGGTCAGCTGACCATGGAGTAATAGTGAGTTGATGGGCGGTTAACGGTGGTTAGTTGATAGCTGTTTAGATGGATAGTTGATGGTTGGTTGATTTTTGGTAGCTGGGGAAGTGTGAGCATGTTTGTTTTCGTTTTCGTTGATTCAACTCTCAATTGGACCGTTATCAACCTTTCTAACCCGTCATTTTAGGGTTAGTCATGGTTAGTCTACAAGTGTATCTTGGTAAATCCCAAGGGTGTCATGAAGCCATACGATCCAAGCTCACCCAGGGGTGTCGGTGCTGCGTTGCAAGCTGCGCGGCTGCGAGGTCCAGTGGATCGATCCTAAGGGTGGGGGCAAAGGCACGGCGGCCGCCTGCACCGAGTTGGGCGAGTTGGGGGGTTCAGGGGATGGTGCGCGGGGCAGCGACTTTATTTTGGGTACTTGGATGTGCACCCCCACGGCTCGTAAGTGGTCACAATTCCCATGGTTTCTAGGGGTTAGTTCAGCTACCTTATAGGGGTTATAACCATTGTTATAACCCCAACTGCACGTCCAAGTACCGCTATCTGGTGGACAATGTGGGGATGGGTCAATCTGATCTTATCTATTCAGAATGGGCGATGATAAGCAACGGTAACTTGAATAGAACGGTCCTGTACTTGGATGTGCAGCTGGGGTTGCAACCATGGTTAGTTACGCCCGGTAAGGTGTAATCAATAACCCCTAGAAACCATGGCTAGTGACCTGTATTTGGTGGAATAGGGATATAGATGGCCATGGGTCAATATTAATCAAAGAACTAATGGGAGATTATCACCATATCTAGTGGACTATGGGGATGGATGTTTCTCAAAATAGGGGATCACTAGATCATCCAAGTCATAAATCAGTTACAATATTAAACTCCAACCATAACTTGGGTGGGTCCACTATTTTGAGAAACCGCCATATGGGGATGTTCCCACCATTTCCGGAGATAGCTTCGCTGCGGCGTCTTGTTTCCGACTTCGAAGTACTTCCACTTGTGGCCTTGGCCGGGTCAATCAGATGTCAAATGTGGATCGAAAAGCCATGAAAGCCGAGTGGCCAGGCACTGTTAGAGTGTTCCTGATCCAATTTGTGGGATGGTGAGTCATCCATGTCACACCCAGCGACCAGGCTTCGAGTACCTTTACCTCTTGAAGGCCGATTATGAGAAGTTGCCCCCTGGAAGCGTTGAGGCACCCGGGGTGTGGCTTGCGAAAAATGCTGCAGGTTGTTGGATTCAGGTCCAGTCAAGAGGTGAAGATTTTGAAGGGGCGGGCAGTTGGTACCTGAACTGATGTGTTGTTGTTTGTAGGTAATGCAATGCGTGGTGTGACATGTGCGCAGTGTCCTCCCACCATTCCTCTCCCTCTTTAGCATTGGCGGGCGGTTGTTGCCGACATGATGACCATCAAATTCCGGAACTGAAAGGTTTTCTTCCAGCTGGTTGTGTGCCAGCCAAGAAACCAAAGTGGTCCATGTCTATTAAGAAAACCAACTATTTGAATATCAATTTGGTAGTTTTTCAGGATAGGGGACCCCAAAAATGGTTGGTTTCTCAAGGAAAGTTTCTTACTACTTAAAGGATGATTTGGGGGTACTTACATTCCAAGAAACCACCACTTGAGCCTTATAGGAAAACAGACCTCCTGCTGTTACCCCAAGGCCCCCTGCAACTAGCGCAAGTGCCACAGGTGCGCAAGATCCAGCATGGCGGCGAAGAGCGGTACATCTTGGACGCCATCATCGGAGAGGGAATGAAGAGCACCAAGTGACGGCACCCAGGGGCAGCACAGCAGCCCACCACAGGAACCGGGGTTTCAAGTGCTGGCTGAGCTGAAGCCTTGGGCCATTGGTGATCCATTTTCGTCCCAAAAAGGCAGAACTGTGGGGCTGAAAGGCAAACCTGAGAGCTTGGCCGCGAGGCTTCTGATTTCCACCACATGAAATGAGTGGTGGGTAGCCGGCTATGAGGCCCTAATTAAAGGTTAAGAGTTGTTTTAATGGGCTCAATCAATGGTTTTACCTCGTCAGACAGCTTTTTCGCCTTGAATTAGCTTTGATGGTTTCAAGGCTCAAAGCAAAAGCATCATGAGTGGTTAAAAAGGTTCAAACGCTTCCACAAACCTTGGAGGTTCGCTGTTGCTCGGTTGCAAATTAGGCTTACCATTCATCAAAGGGTTCAAAGCTGGATAAGCTACCTAAAGGAGGGCAACCTGGGGTAAAAGAACCCTGCCATCAATGAATTCAATTAGCAACCTTAGGAAATGCCCGGTTTAGTCCAAACCTTAGCTGGATAAGCTACCTTAGCTGGATAAGCTACCTTGGGAAAAGCCTGGTTAAGCAAACCTCGTTGCGAAGCTGGTGACCCTCACGGTGCGCTGTCAGGGGCGGCATCGGTGTGGAGAATTTGCAGGGCAGCGGCCTCATTGCGGGCGAGACCAGCAGGGCTTACCAGGACGGTCCGTTCCTTTCCGGGCGCAGCCTGGAGGGGCTTGGAGGATGCGTGGCGCTTGGGGAGGGGAGGAATGGATGGCTTACAAATGGATGGTTAGTTGATGATTGGTTAGTTAGTTACGGATGGTGAGTTGTTGATGACTGAATGGTTGGTTAATAATTCAATGGATTCCACGGCATGTTGCTAACCAGCGAGAAATGGTTTTGAACGAATGGTTGATTAGTAACAAGGCTTTGGGTTTTGGGTTGTTTGTGGATGCACGGTGATGTTTTTATTACATAATCAGAATTGGGGAGAATCCATCATCTACCAGGGTTTATCAGCTTTTTAGCTGGGGTTTAGCAACCAACCAAGTCTATACAGCCAGCAAGACTACAGCTGGTCATGGTAGATCCAGCTGTTCGTGGTGGTCCATGGTTGCCAACTACCAATGGTTGATGCTGGTTACTGGTCTCCAGCAGTAAACCACCACTACATTGAGTTTCATGGTAATTAGATCATAGCTGTTGATTCGCCAGCAAATATGGGGGCGGTTGTTAGCTGATATTTTGCTGGGGCATCTACTGTTCTAGGATTGTATTGACTGGTTCTGTACGTGGAGTTTACTGCACCAACCACGGACGGTGGGAATACTTCTATCCACCAGAACAGCTTGAGATCAGTTCGTTTTGGGACATTCAAAAACGATAGCCTGGCATGCCCTGGGTCATTCCGAGAAGTAGACATGGATCATGGATGGTTTTGCATGGGCCAATTCAGACAATCTTTTTTTAAACCCAGAATTGACCATCATTAACCATCAACCATCATTCCCCTATCCATCAACCTATCATTTACGACTATCAACCACTATTATATAACAAATATTGCAAAACCACTATTAAGCACTATTAATCACTATCCACTGCCATCCACCGCTATTAACCATTTGTAACCACTATTGACCATCCACCAGCATTATGAACCAGCATCAACCCCACCAATAGCTCCAACCACCCGGGTCCGTCGAGGACACCTTCACGCTGTCCTACATCACCGGTCGTTCCGTGGGAATCGGTGCATACCTGAATCGCTTGGGCCAACGAAACATCCAGATGGCTGGGGTGCTCAGCAACGGCCGGCAGCCTGCAGCATGGGAGATTTGACCAAGCCATCCATGGACCACCATCATTAAGCATCATCCACCCCATTAGCTACCACCATGAAGCATCATCCACCATCAGCTACCGCCATGAAGCACCATCAACCCTTGACCACCATGAAGCATCAGTAACCATCAGCCACCGCCATTAGCTCCCACCGTTTGGCACCGTTCGCCACCACCGTGTCAGCTACCACTGCTGCGATGAACGGCAGGTCGAAGCTGCAACGCCGAGGTCAGCAGTCCCATGATCCTCACGGGCTACGCGGCCTTGAACAAACTCTTGGGAAAGAACGTCTACTCCTCCCAGGCGCCGAACAGCGTAGGTTGGTGGTGAAACACCGGCGGGGGGGCCGTTGGATGCCGCAACGGCGTGTTTCTGGTGAGAAGAATGGTTGATTGGTGGTTAGATAAGGGGAAATATGGGTGAAGATTGGCTATATGATGGGTAAGAGCTAATGGTGAAGAAGCTGGTTAATGATGTTTGATGATGTTTGACTAATGGTTGAGTGATGGGTTAAGTGAATGGTTGATAATGGGTGATCATAAGCAACAAGAATAGGGTACATGGTGAGTTGGGTCGTGCCCCCAACCATTTCCAAAAACAAAAGGGTAGACAGGAAGCGCTTGACTAGGTTGATCGTTTGGAGGATGAAGCCGCATGGCATGATATGTGTAAAATACATTACATGTAACGCATCTATCAGTTTATCCATCTTTACGACTTGTATATGGGTGTTTTTCAAAATAGGGGTACCCCCAGTTATCCTCCCAAACACATTCACCACTTGTAGTAATAGACCAACCATAGCTTTAGGGTCCCCACACACTGGCCTGAGAAAGCCCCCATTTGGCAGTGGGTCAAAACCCTGTACCCCTGCTTCCCCTATCATTAACCATTGTTTTACCTATTGTTGTTGGTGGAAATCCTCCATTAGTTGGTTGGTTAATATTGACCCACACCCATATGTTGACACAAGACTCAGCCCAGCCTGGTGAAGGTCAGTGGGGCTTGGGACCTATTTTTGTGTCAGGATCAGCTTGGAGGGCCGCAGATCATGGTGCCCAACGGAGTGACGCACCAGGCCGGGGATGCCAGGGGGAAGGATCCTTGCGGATCTCAACGGCGAGCGCAGCCAGCTGAAGGTGCTGAACTGGATCACCTTGACTTGAGACGAGATGTTGCTGACTTTCACCGAGCATGTAGGTTGGGGTGAAACTGTCCAGGGGAGCGGCCCCCACCTGATTAGTTTGTGGCCAAAATGATCAGTTGAAAGGCTGACTTTGCCAGGTAGCCAGATGGTGGCACGTTTTACGCATGCTAAAGGAGCCCAGGGTGTAGGCTCTGAGCTCTTACGTGATCGAGACGCTCAGGTGGTGCGAGACGATCAGGAGGCCGGTCGCGAAGGGTGGTCGCTGATGAGATCCTTGCAGTGATCAGTAGCCTTGCTTAACCACTATCAAGCATGATTATATAGCCCTCATTTGCCATCATTAACTATTGAATATCACCAACTATAAATAGCGCTGTGACTTTCTTCAAACCCGCCTGGTTGATTCAGAGCAACTCGTGGAATTGCGCTTCGCTACCTGGCACAGGGCATGTCCGCGATCTTGGACTGGCTGAGCTTTGTCCCCAAGGACCCCGGATCGGATCGCAGTTGGCCAACTCATCGCGGTTGGCATTTGCGGTTTGGTGTGGGGTATCCACCAAAATGCTACTTTCAGTATTTAGAAACTGTTCGTTGGGGAATCATCCTCCACCTTGCTGGTATGGGGCATCCACCCATCTTGGATAGTTCATCACAGCTGACTTTGTATGAAAAGCTGATGCTAGCCACTTGGTTTCTTTGCGAAGAATCTCCCGAAACATGGCTATGCAGCTGCACCAACATGCAGGGCCGGGTGCGGAAGCAACCTCGCTTCACGGACCTCTCTTGCCTTAGCCGACACATCGCACCTGATGTGTGGAAAGGCATGCTGGGTTTGTGTATCTAGCCACGAGAGCTTTGCCGCCCAGGACATCTACTCTCCTCCTCCAATTTGCCGGTATCCCAGTTCTGCATTCCGCAAGGCATTTACGATGCCAGATGGATGGGTATTTGGAAGCTGGAAGCAGCCAAGGTTTTTCGGCATCAAAGCGTAGTTGGGATTACTCATAGTACCTCCAAAGATGTTTGTCTCCTCAAAAGCGAGCGAGCATCTTGGCTGGGGGTTTTGGGGCATCCACGTTCATGAACAACCAACATCTCCATCCAAATCGGAGAAACCAATCATGGTTGTCCATGAATGCTGTATCACCCCAAAACTGGATCAGATGGATGGTTTTCTAGGGTGGTGGTGGTTTCCGCGGCAGGACTGTGCGTGGGAATCCTACCGGGTAGGACGCGACAGGGATGAGACCTTCCACGGACATGCCTTGTGGAGCCTCGAGGCCAGCCCAGCGGAGGAGATCCATGGGATCGCGACGTGGATTTCGAGCCCAGCTTGCGGGGAAGCCGAAGATGAGAAGATGAGAAGATGGCTCAGGTTGGTTAAGGGTTGGTTAATGGTTGGTTAATGATTGGTTAATGGTTGGTTAATGGTTGAGATTGGTGGGTGAATGGTTTGTTGATGTCAAATGGTGTGTTAAAGGTTGGGCGATGATTGGGTGACGGTTGGTTAATGGTTGGGGTGAATTGTTGGTGAATGGTTGGGCAATGCTGATGTTCGGTGAGATTGGTGAATGGTTGGTGAATGCCTGGGTGATGATGGTCAATGGTTGGTACATGGTTGGTTGATGGTTGATTCAGCTCGGTCAGGTCGGTGAACGCCTCTGTAAGTCGTTGGTTCATGGTCAAAGTCGTAGAATGTTTGGTTCAGGTTGGTGCTTGTTACGCCCAGGCAGTAGGAACAAAAGTGATGGATCATGAATGATCATGATTATCATAGATCATAATGCTTAATTAAGGGTCCATTGAATGGTAAATTGTTGTAACTTGCACAAAATCAACTGATTGGCAGATGACGACCACGACCCGCCTTCTGGCGGTCTGGCTGTTGGAACCTGGGCGGATTCTGAACAAGCTTCCGAAAGCTATGGGATTAGTACCCAGACTGGCATTGTGGAATATGCAACAGTTGCTCGTTATTTTGGCGGCCCTCAACCTGTCTGTTTTTCGCGGCGGTGATGGCATTCCGCAACGAAGGTTTGTCAACTGAGCAGCGACCAAAACCTCCATGATTGCAGTTTAATCAAACATTAAACTAACTTATCCCCGCGGAAGCAAACTCCCCATGCGCGGAAGCTTGCGGAAGCCTCCGCGGAAGAGGAACTTAAAGTACCTACCGCGGAAGCTCCGCGGAAGCAATCGGAGTGGCGGAAGCTATCTTGCCGCGGAAGCTCCGCGGAAGCAATCTTCAACAAAATGGTTCCGTGGAAGCTAAAGCTGCGCGCGCGCGGAAGCGACGCGGAAGCATCGCGGAAGCCATTGCAGATTATAAGGAAAGTTAAATAGGGTTTCGGCCATGGCTCAACTGACCTCGGTCAAACGAATCGCAAGAGGTGGTAGCTACAAGTCGTGTTCAGTTGTAGTGCTCGCGGAATATCCCGGAATTAGATTTGTTGTAAGCTAGAAAATTCTGATCTACCATGATCCACCCCCAAAAACCATTCACAAACTCAGCAACCACGAACCCAACCAGTGATTGGGTGGGCCGCTATGCTGTTCCACGCGACCTTATCCCCGGGCGATTGGAGAATCCAACAACTTGAAACACCGAGGTTGCCATACGATCCCCGTGATTTCCTGCGAGTGACTCGGCGAAGAAGCGAAGCTTCGTCACACGATGACCTTTGTTGGTGGAGCCCTGACTATGGATGAATGGTTGACATGGTGGTTTCTCAAAATAGGGGACCCAAAAAATGGTTGGTTTACTACTATACATGGTGAATAATGGATGATTTGGGGGTACCCCTATTTTGAGAAACACCCACATGGTTATAAACTCATGGTTATAGTCAATGGTACACAATGGTTGACTTGAATGGTTGATGGTGAGTCAATACTGAGTTTGTTATAAACAATGGTAAACATGGGGGTTAGTTCACGCTGTTAAACAACGGTAGAGCGAATGAAATTTCATGGTAACGAGGCCCATGCTCGTGGGTTCTGCTTCATGGTTGATCGTGAGCTGATGTGACAATGGAAGCCAGTTTCAACAGGTGGTGAGACCCAGGGCGCTGCTATCCTTGTCTTCCAGCAATTATTGGCTTGTCTTTCTCATGGGAAGACAGGGACCCTTCAAGTCCCCAACTTGATGGGAGATGACGAAGTTGTCAAAACTCAAAACTCTGAAAGGTTCGAAATGGCTGATCGTTGTGGGATGTTGTGGGAACGTTTGAACATTGGTGATCGATTCTCCATTTTTTATTGCGTTGGGAGAATTGGTTTCCCTGAAACCCAGGCACCCCTGGATCCCCTAGATCTGTCAAATTCACGTGTCAAATTCACGAAATCGTGAACAGTGAACCATCATCCACTACTGTCATGAACCATCCTCCACCATCATCCACCATCATTAACCATGATTAACCCTCATGAACCATCCTCCACGACCCTTCATGTCGTGTCAAGCTCTACCTGTTGTGGTTGGAACCTCTGTCTTCACAGCCCACCGTGGGTGGCGCCATAGTTGGTGACCACCGCCCGGCTGTGTCCAGGGCGTCATCGACAACGAGGGCAACCGACTGCGCGGCTTCTTCGATGCTGGGTCTTGGATCGAGTATCTGGAGGCCGAGTCGACTCGGATGGTGTGCTCTTGCTGGCTCATTTGTACTCAGATCAATGGTGATCAATGCTGTGGTAAGTCTTCATGACTCAGATGGTCGTTTCTTCATGACTCAGATGGGTACACCAGAGGCAGATGAGTAGGATCATGATCTCAAACTTTCTTCAGTTGTGGGGATCCTTTGATTTTTTGGGGAAAGTAGGGAACCCCTCGTAAAAGAATGGTTTTTCACGATTAAAAGCGGACGATAATTGGGGGGGTGCCCTATTTTGAGAAACACCCGGTTCTTCAGGACTGGAAAGCGTTGGAACAGCCTAGATGATGGGATCAACTGCAGGATTTTTTTTTCTCCAACAGGTCTAGGAGGTCGAAGTCCGCTCATGTCCATACATACTAGAGCTTCCCAGAACTCTGCAGTCGAACATTCTCCATCGCAGGGCTGGGGCCGAACGGTCATCACTGGCCGTGCACGTTTGGGAGGCCATGCTGCTTTGGGTGAGGGATTTTAGCCGTGGCAAGCGCTTGGGATAGCAGTCAAGTAGCACACCAGATGGCTTTCAGCCGCAACGCGCAGCAAAGCTCAACACAGATTGGCTCGGCGCCAGGCATTCCCATGGGCGTCATCGCTGCCGGTGGCCCCAGGATGACCAGTTTTGTTTGCTTTGTCGGTTGGCTAGGTGCTTGATTGGTTGGTTGGATTACTGCCGTCAGTCATCCAGCTTGTGGCATGCATGGTGGTTTCTCAAAATGGGGGTACCCCAAATCATCCTTTTTAAATCATTTCTGGTAATAAAGCAGCAATAACTTTGGGGTCCCCTATGGCTTGAGAAACACCCATATAGTTTTTGAACATTCCTGTTGGTGATTATCCCATATGAATCCAGATTATTAACCATTATCATACATCCAATACAATTCCATGAATCAAACATATTTATCCTTGTCAGATCTTGTCAGTATCCATTTTGAACAATTTCAATTCCTATGAAACCATTGAACACCATATCACAAGCCATAACACACCAAATACATAAATAAATCATTGTATGAACACCATATAAATAACTATGTAAAACCATGTTAAAACCATACAACAGCTGCAGTATATAAAACCCATGCACAACCCATATAAACTCATGGATCATATGATCCGGATCCACCAATGGATACCCTACAGATCTCCTCACAGCGTCCATGGCGAGGTGGAAACCCGCAGCGTGGACCGCTTGGTCCCTGCGGATCCTTCCAACTCGGAGAGTTGTGAGGTGGGGAACAAACGGGGCGAGCAGATGGTTAGTGGGTGAAACAAAATGGTTAAGCTGATGATAGGCTAATGATAGGCTAATGATAGGCTAATGATGGGCTAATGATAGGTAAGAAATGGCATTGAAATGGTTTTATGTTGGGGATTATAAATGATTATAGTGGTTACTTTTGTAGGAATTCATAGGGGATAAGAATCTGATGAGCTGGCTTATGATAAGGAAATGGTTTTGAAATAAGGATTGGATCCAATATAAGCTGATGATAAGGGTAAGGCTAATGATAAGCTAGTGATATTGATCTAGAATAAGGGGTCAAATATCAATATCTAGAATCAATAGGGGTTTGTATTAACATCTAGAACCAAATAGTTGGATATAAGCCAGTGATATGAGCTGTCTTATGATCAGGATCCAGATAAGGGGTAAAATTTCTGCATCAGATATAAGTGAATACTGTAGTTGGAAAATAAAGAAATAAGAACCAAACTATTCGGTGATTGGTTGTAACCTGTAAGATGAACATCCCAACAAGGATTAAACCCTGACTGCCATTTGCAAGGAAGAATATCATCCATCATTGGCTTGGGATGAAGACAGGCGTGCGATCCCAACTCCATCCTTCAAATTTGGGTGCCTGGCGGGCTGAATGGGACACTCGAAACACTCGTTGCAATACTGTCGCTCGCTTGGCAGGTGAAGGAGAGCATGGGAGGAAAGGCACTGCGGCGCTGCGCAGATTCAAATCCAAGCAAGCTGAGAGGATCCCATTGGCTTTCGCATGTAGATGTTATTGAACTTATGTGAATTTACATAATTTCTTTGGTATTGATGTATCTACTCAAGCCCCTTCAGTCCAATGTGCTAGCCATGCAGATTTGCCGAAGGCGGATTGGAGTATCCGATGCCAAGCTTTCCCACTGGGCTTGGGCTCGCCAGCGGAGGTGTGGTTCCCTGACAGCGCCTTCAAGACCGCGCAAGCGCTGAAGGAGCAACGCGAGCAACCCGGGGTTGCATGACTGGGGCAGCTTGCTGCCATGATAGTTCTCTATGCCATGGTTGATGCATGGATATTATCCGTTGATGAATGGTTGAAGAATATGATGAACAGCTGCTGCCACTAGTTACTGCATAGTTATATAGTTCCCCCAATAGTTGATGAATATTGGTTGATGAATATGATTTGTCATGGCTTTATAGCAAATTTATGGTTAATGATAGGGGATCAACAATGATAGTTCGCAGTTTTGTAGGCCCCAAAGTTATGGATGGTTGACTAATATGGTGGTTTATTACCAATAATAGGAATTAATAGGGGATGATCACCAACAAAAATTCTTAAGCAACTGCTGTATGGTGGTTTCTCAAAATAGTGAACTCCCCAAAATGGTTGGTTTATGACTGCAAATGGGGAATATTGGATTATTTGGGTCCCTATTTTGAGAACCCATATTAGCCAACCATTGTGATACAATTTGTTTCTTGGCAAATCATCCCGCTTATGGTTGTTGATTTGCCTATCGTTGGTCAGCCACTGGTGACGCTGCTGTCATGGCGTGCGGTAGCGAACTGTGACCATTGGCCGTGCTGCCGCCTGTTTCGCCCTGTTCATCAGGTTGTCTCAGGGTTCCCAGGTTATCCATACACGTGCATCCTCGGATGTGCCGGGCTTGCTTCCAGGTCCCCGTGGCTGCGATGGTTAGGGTTTCGACTGATGGGTTTCCCGGGCATGGTTGAGCCATGTCCATCCCTGGAAAACGGTACACCAATCCAGCCGAAGGACCAAGCAGCTCACACAAAGCATTTGCACAGCAGCAACAGGTAGCAATGACAGACTTGAAGATTTTACTACAGAACTCTATTTGAGTAAGATGATGTTTTACTGTTAGTTTCGCCAGCAAATTTTGCTGGGCCGATGAAACCTGGTCAATTGTGACATACAGCTTCAACATGTTCTTTACCCCGCATGAGATCGGAGCTGCTATACCAGCCCACTCAGTGTAAACATGTGATATTCACAAACATCACAACCTCCAAAGCCGGCCAAAGTCTTGATGTGCATTTGAGAGGCGCCATGGTAACCTTAACGCTCGAGTATTCAAATCTGGCCCAACATGAGGCTAGCATCTTCAAGCAATTGCAAGCATTCCGCAAGGAAGGCCAGCTGTGTGATGTTGTCGTGAAGAGCCGTGATGGCACAGAGCATGGCGCCCACAAAGCCGTTCTTTGTGCAGCCAGTGTAGATCTCAGGAACATGCTACTCGGATCTTTTGCTGAAGCGCATCAGGTGCAACAAGGGCAGCCTGTGCAAATCGCAGCTTCTGATGCAGCGGTGTTGGCGTTGCTGGAATACATTTACGGTGGCCAACTCCAGATAGAATTAGAAGATTCTTTGGAGCTCCTGCGTCTTGCAGATGCATACAGCTTTCCAGAGCTAGCAGCGATGATTGAGGCACAGCTTTGTGCTGCTTTGGAAAGCGCTCCTGTCGCAACAGCTCTGAAGTTTTTGCGAGATGCTCGGGACCTGCCTGAACTGAGTGCGAAATGCGAAAAGACTGTTGTTGCAAACTTTGAATTGTGCATTGAGCTTGATGACTTTGTTGAATTGAGCACGGGTCAGCTCGGTCGCATTTTGCGAAGAGACGACTTGATTGTGTCTCACGAGGAGGTAGTTGTGAAGGGGCTCCTCAACTGGTTCAATAGATCGAAAGAGCGGGGTGATGGCTTAGGAGGGCTCTTGCACCATATTGATTTCCAGTGCGTCTCGTCAAGCAATTTGGCCCGCCTCCGGCACCTGTCTGCATCCATCGGCCCAGTTGGTCATGATCTTCAGCGAGAAGTCGGAGAAGCTCTTCAAGCCCACAAGAGGCGCAGTGCAACGAACGATCCAGATGACTTTCGGCCAAAGAGGCGTTGCTTGCAGAACTGGTCGCCAGACCTGGGTGCCAGCTCGCAAGCTCCTCGGAAGGTACTACCATATGCCCACTCCACGTGTTGGCATGATGGAGCCATATACTATGCCACATATGATTCCTCCAGGTCCAATCCGTCCAGCATCCTGCGTTGGAAGGCTGGAGATGCCGAGAGCCAAGTCGTTGCAGGAAGAGGTGCCAGAGTGAACGGAGTGAATGATTTGGGGCAGATTTGCAAGTCGTGTGTGTCTCCTGATGGCGTCATTTTTGTGGCCGATGTCTCCAATCGCAGGCTTCTGAGTTTTGGAAATGGGTCTGGAAGCGTGGTGCACCATGATGTTGACGTACAGAATGTGTCTTGCTCGCCGAACGGAGACGTTTACGTCCTGACAAGAAATCGAACTGAGCAAGCGGTGGCGAAATTGGTCGGTGCAACGCTTCACCTGCTGATTTCCACCGAACATCTCCCCGCAGAGCTGAGGTTTGTTGCATCTGACTTGTTTGTAACCAAGGATGAGGCGATCTACATTTCGGACAGAGCCCAGGGCCGCGTGTTGCGGCTCAATCCAGGGGAGGCAGAGCCTGTGGTGGTGGGTGAGGCGCCGAACAAGGAGAGTTCCTGCCTGGGGGGTCTCTTCGTGACCGAAGAAGAGAAGATCTACGTGGCCGACTGGGGACAGCGGAAAGTCTGGGCTTTCCATCCAGGCGATGCAGTTTGGATCGAAGTCTTAGCGTGTCCAGAGGATCGGGGGCCTATTGATGTCATGGTTCAGGACAGGACCCTGTATGTGAGCATGGAAGGCGTACGCGGTGTTTATGAATATTCGCTTCCCCCCGAGCTGGAGCTTCAGCTCGGATGATGCCGATCTTGCAGGCGACAAAAAGGCGGAGCTGCTCGCAGTTGTTTCGGATTCGACCTGCAGGGTGGTTGCCTCGAAGATCATGGTTACAGGAGTTGGTGGAGGGCTGTTCTGGGCTGTTGATATATGTTGATATGTTGGGGCACATGAATTGCATACCAACAAAATCGATCTCCTGGATTTTCAATGAACTCTTAGGGGGCAGTATAGAATCCAATCCGGTCCATATCAGCTGCGTCCTTCGCGGTCTCACAACTCCGATGGTTGGAAGGTGGACTTGCCCCTGTTTTGATGATTGCCATCCAGTCACCATGCTGACCCCACAATTCTTGAAGTACACCCGCTGCCGTCAGTCTTTCCCAAGTGCTGCTTGGTTTCCCGGCACTTTTCAATCATTTATTGATCATTCCTGTTGTTGGTCGATGTTTGCTTGTTAACGGTCAACCAACCAGTGGAACAGCACTGCCCAAGGAGCAGTTCCAACATATATCGCTGGTGATCAAAGAGCCATGAACCTGACCTGGCTTTTTAGGATTACTTTTAGCTCTTGAACTCATTGGATTGCGCTATGATGTGAGCCTCTCCGTGTCTTATATCCGCGATGGTTGTCCTGGTTGATTGTGGTGACGAGTATTGTTGGTTACTATCCCAAGTATTAAGGATTATAAACCACCAGTAACCATTGTAAACCACTACAAGCCATTTATCATTGCCCACTAATAGCCACCATAAACCATAGCCATGACGAGTGTATGACCTGTGTTTGACCGCCCGAATTGCCGCCGGTTCAGGACTTCAATCGCGGAGAGAATCTGCCAGTTGGGAGCTGAGGGGTGAAGCCCCAGACAGAATGCTGGAGGGGTTGGATGGTGAAAGGCATTGACCTACGAAATATTGAGCTGTTCACTGGTTGATGATCAGTGGTCGATTAGTGGTTATATGGCTATTTGTAGTGGTTAAAGGACATGAGAGCTATATGATTATTTGTGTATGGGTCATACGCAAATAGTCAAAAGATAGGTAGCGGTTTACCTCCCAACAGTTGGACTTGCAACTGGTTCTGGGATTGCTTCACAGCCAGGAGTACAGGGTATCGACCCACGGCCTGTCAACTGCAACACTGTTGGATCAGGCCACCGTATATCATCAAAATTGTCTTAGCTGTTCGAATCCAAACACTGCTGTGTGCATCTAGGATGTATGAAAAGCGGCTTTTTCTTTTGACAACAAATCTGGAACATTCGTTTGTTCATACTCGAGTAATGGCTACTTGTATCCGATGTTTATCTATGTTCCAGTAGTTGCTCCCCGTGTTTGTTGCTGTTAACCATGGCCAATTATCAAGGCAGAATCACGGTATGATGCTCAATCATGGTTGGTTGTATCATCCATGTTTATTGCTTAAGCATTAGCAGCCAACCATCAGCCGGACAACTCTCCAGGTCATCATTTTCGCCAACTGGCGAGGATTCTCTGGTGGCACTCGCCCGGAAACCTGGCTATGGCAGTTGTCCAGTTCGCCATGGTGTACCCCGGCAGTTTCCAGCGACGATCAGCCAAGGCTGGCTGCTTAAAGGGCACCTCCATGGCTACGGAGCCATATGTTTCCTACCAAGGGATGTGCATCCCCAGTTGGTGACTGGGAATTGAGCATGGTTACAGGGAACAGTTCACCCAAAAGGCAGGGCTACTTACCCTGGTCCCAGCTATATCCCCAGCTGCACATTGTAAATCTTCGAGTGAGTGAAAGGAGGCAGTGGCCTCCTTGGGCCACTGGAGATATGAGGTGTTGTATATACACAGACAAGATATGCTGATTTTGGGGTTTTATTTTGGATATTCTGTGGTATATACACTGGTGGTATATTGTGTAGATGTATATTGCCAGTCAAATCTGCTGGATTGGTCACAGAGCTTGCGCAGAGCTTTCGCCAAGGTGACATGTACAACGAGATTTTGAAGTTCGGTGTCTCTTGGATGGCAGATATTTGCCCTCCTTGTCATTCTCCCAAGTGTCCGTTTAGCATGTTGAGCTGTGGGGGCTTCACAAGCAGCGGGCTGCAACAATAGCGATATCCGTTGCATTATTGTAGTCGTTACATGATTGTAGTCATTACAGTAGCTACTAGAATATGCCATTGATACATCAATTATTACCTACCATGTAAGGTACTAGTTCTATTCTAGGTCTATTGTTATCAGCACGATTATATTATGACAGTAGCCGTTATTGTATAATTTGTATTGTTGAAATTGTGACAATAGCTATTCGTAGTATCATCATGATTGGATGTCAAAAATAGCGATACCAATCACAACAATGTTACCAGTATATTTTTGTATGCAATATTGGCAGTTTGAGTACAACTGCTAGTAATATAGCATTGGATATCATGACAGTAACGGTTGTACTCTCACTACTGACTACAATCATGGTTACAATCATAACAATAATAGCGGTGGGGGAATTCGGGTTGGTGTCGATTTTCCTAATGAAACAGTTCGGCCTCCCACATGACTGGAAACCCAGTCCCCCAACAAGTTCCCTCAAAGCCTGAATGCCGGACGAGGCTGAGCTGGTTATGACTTTTACTCATGTGAGTTCATGAGGTTGAGTTGTGGCAGGGGGTTCTTCTCCACCCTCTGAAATGATGGGTTGCTATTCTAGCTCTTTCATTGATAGTAATCCAAGATGAAAATGGACTATCAGCTATCACCTTTTCGTTGAGAACGATAGCGTTGGTTGATTTCCGCGTTGCAATGCACACCTATCAGGGGGCCATCATGTGGGGGTTTCTTAAACTCTGGAACCTCAAAAAGGGTTGGTTTATTTCTGTCAATGATTACAATTGGATGATTTTGGGGCACCCCTATGACTTGAGAAACCACTCATGCGTGTGAATGACTTGAAGCCGCTGCGAAGATGTGGACTCTGAGGCGATGATTGTGGATGCTCTGGTGGAGTGCCCGCGGCTTTTTCTCCGGCCGGACGTGGATCCGGTTTTCCCATGCGAGTCGAGTAAGCATAAATGAGTATCGACGTCGACTTGGCATGGCGGTATAAGCAACAAGTACCGGCTATTTGAGTGTGTGAGCCAAGAAATCCTCAAGCTCATTTCTGACCCCTGGCCACATCAGTTTGGAGGCTTAATCAGCATTGGTAGCCGAAAAATCCCGAAAGTCATCAAACTGATTCCTGGCATCAGTTTGAAGGGCTACTCAATCAGTGAGTGAAAGCAAAGTGGATCAGTTGGTCTCTTTGCTGGTGATGTTTCAGGTACAAGCACCCCATTTTCATCTACATTCCCAAGCACGGCGAGCTTCGTGGTGGCGCCTGGGTGGCTGGGGCAGCCCAGCATCTTGGAGGCTGGGTGAAGGCACGTGGCCGGGACGCCAGACTTGGCTCACGATTGTTTCTGCAGCTGCAAAACATGCTGATCCGTGCATCCGTCCATTTGCATGACGATGCTACAAATTCCCAAACATGGATACATGCTGAACCATCTACATATTGTTGTTTTGGCCATCTCGTTGTGAAGATGTAAGTGCCAACAGCTCATAGTTTGGAAATCGCGAATGCTTTGCTTGTCTGCAGTTCGAACATTTTGGTTCAATTCACCTTAAGTCCAAGAATATGGCGGACCCACCTGGCGCACCCAGCTGGGATGAAATTGAAGCAGAATTCGGTGCTGAGGCGGTGCAGGTCCGGGTTCATTTTGACTACGGCGTGGATGAACTCCAGAGAGACTTTCAGGCCCTCCCAAGAGATGTTCAGAGCATCCTGTCACAAAACGCTCAAGCGGAATACGCTAAGAAAGCTGCACGGTATTCGAATGCGGCGCAGAAGACTGCAGCAGGCCTGAAATCCGTCATTGATGCGCACCGAAACCGTGCAGGTGACAAGGAGGTTGGGAATGCTTACATTCAGCTCATCACCGGCATGATTGTCGCCGTGCCATCCCCTGCTGGCCAGATTGCAGCAGCTGTTGGCGGCATTGCCAACACTTTCCTGGGGGGTGGCCAAGATTCCGCACTGAGAGCAGCTCTGGGTGCAATACAACGGATGCTTAACGAAGCAGTGAGACAGTTGGAGCGTCACATCGACGAGAAGTTTAAGGAGAATCGCTTTCAAGAGAAGATTGACAAAATTGTGGGCTCCACCGGCTTGTGCGACATGCTGACACAGATTTCAAACAAAAGTCAGCAAATCAGAGAGGGGTACAACGACAGAAACGTGAAAAACATGATGAAATCTCTGATGCGTTCCTTCGAACTTGCTAACAATGATATCCAGCAAGCCATGAGTGACTTGGTCAACTACAATCGAAGATTCGACAATTTTGAGACACCATCCCTGAAGGTTGTGCTAAAGGCGACCAAGAGCCATGCGAAAAAGCTATGGGCTGAGCACTCCATCATTACTGCCCCACGCTTAAACTGTGACAGGCTGGAAAAGTCCATTGAAGCAACCACCAAACTTTTTGTTGCTGTGAGCGCGGCATATCGTGCTGTAGCGTGGAGTCTCTCGCATGTTGCAGACTACCAAGGGAATGCAGAGCAAGTGTTGGAATATGCACGTATTGTGATGGACAAGGAGGAGCCTATGCTGAGGGAAGCGGCCATCCAGCTGCACAAACGGGCAAGAGAACGACACTTTAGTCTCAAAATATATAGCTATGAAGAGGACCTAGTGGAGGTCAAGGGTCTAGACCACCCCTTTGCTGAGTACATTCTGTCAATCAAAATGTGGAATCACATACAAGAGGATCACCGCAGATTAGAAAAGGCAAAGGAGCACCCTGCAATCCGTGCTCGGCTGCACGAACTGCAAACTCAGCGAGTCCAGGAGGCCAGGAATGATCACCTCCGTGAGCAACGGCAGCAGCTTGAATTGGCGCAGCTGCGTGTTAGGTTTATGCAGGAGCAGCATCCTCGGGTTATCACGCCCGGTGCAGTCATCCCACCCGGTGCAGTGAACATCAGGTCGGCCTCCAACCCAAGGTTGGTGCTCCATTTGGCTGAGGACCAGCGGCAGGCAGGATCCTACATCTTCATTGATGAGATCGTTGGGGAAACTGGTGCTCCAAATCAGAGGTGGCAATTTGTAGGGCCACACCCGGTTGAAATTCCGAGTGGGCCTGGAGCCGGAAGCTTGACTCCGATTTACGAAGTACCTCGGAAAATGTGCCTCGCCGCAGACGAGGCCTGGTACATTGCTGGTGGCGTCAATACGTCAATAAGGGAAAATATCAGCCTCCAGGACGCTGAGCATGCAACTGACTTTATCTTCTGTGCTGATGGCCGCATTAGGCTGGCCAACAATCGGGAATTCTGCCTGCAGGCGGCATT
>VSDK01017823.1:764473-794132 GCA_009767595.1 Symbiodinium kawagutii | reverse complement strand
TTTTGCGCTGGTGGTTTTGTGTGGTGGCTTGTTGGTGGGTTTGTGCCGCTGGTTTTGTGTGGTGGCTTTGTGTTGGTAGTTTTGTGTGGTGGTTTTGTGTTGGTGGTTTTCTGTTGGTGGCTTTGTGTGGTGGTCTTGTTTTGCTGGGTTTGCGTTGATGGTTTTGCGCTGGTGGTTTTGTGTGGTGGCTTTGTGTTGGTGGTTTTGCGTTGGTGGTTTTGCGTTGGTGGTTTTGTGTTGGTGGCTTTGTGTGGTGGTCTTGTTTTGCTGGTTTTGTGCTGGTGGTTTTGTGTGGTGGTTTTGTCGCGCAACAGGAAGCACAATTTTTTGGCAGCACCATTTCCACAAACTATAGGCACTTTTGCCTCTGAATTATAGGCCACCGTTTTCTTTGATCTTATAGTGGTTGACCTTGGGAAACTTCCGCCCCCGGCTTGCCCGGGTACTACTGGTAATGAGATACTAATGCGTCATTTATGATCACTTTTGAGGTTGATCACCCCATCCAATGATAAGCAACCACTGACCACAGGTTCTCACCATCGAAATTCCATCGGCAGCTCCATTCTTCAAGGGCGTGCTGTGGGTTTACACCCACAGCTGCACGAGTTGCAGATCTGGTTGCCCTGGTTTTGAGATGTTTTGAGCACATTTGGGTGTCGTGAGAATTTGCTGCTCGAACACATGCACTCGATATTGGCTTGGCTCCGGCCTATCCTGAGCCTGCCTCCCAAGGTTATGGTCATCCTTAAAGGGACGTTAACAATGAAGTACACCGGGTAACACGCGATCTCGGAGACCCAATTTTCTCAACCAACAGGGAAGTGCGGTCTCGGGAGGTCAAGTGGCACCTGAAAGCCTCCAACATCAGGTCTGATTTCAGGCTGCACTGAAGCCGTCATCAAGGTGTGTCCACCGATATGTGGCCACCCTGTGTGTTTGGGACACCGACATGGACAAGTCCCATGGGATCATGGCAGCATCGTTGGCATTGCTCAGGACTCGGACTCCTGTCAGAAACGCCTTCGAGTCGCAGCAGGTCGCATGGGAGAGTCCCTGCGATGGGGTGCCCATGGTGGTGAGGTCCCCTCCATTCAACGTCTAAGATCAGTTTGATTGGGAAAACCCAAGGTTTCTGTGTTTCATTCATGGACAGACCTACATTTCCGGCTGATGGCCGGAAACGTCAAGAAAACACGCGCAGTATGCTTCTAGAACCTGGTATTCTGCCATGCTTCCACTTCTTGAATTTTCATGCTGTGGAATTTTGATTTCTTATTTCACCTGACCTTCTTCCCATTTTTCTCAGTGTTTCGAGCTAGGGGTTGTAAAAAAAGATAACGTGATTTCGGATAATCAAAAGGAAGAATGGTTTTCATAGACCCCCACTTACTTCTGCCGGGCTTTTCTTCTCCTGATGTTTCCAAACCGAGACCCACAGGCGAGCTCCTCTGTCCAAGATTGGTTCATGGGAGATGGCATGAGAGCTGACTTTAAACCGAAAGTATCGGAAAATCACCACAGCAGTAACCACCCTCAAGCATCACGAAGCATCACTGGCTGGTGGTTGGGAGCGATTGGGAGCCGTTCAGGGTATCCTCATAGGCCTTTCAGGAGAGTTGGAGCTAACAGCAGTGCTAGTTCACCAAATGGTAGTGAACCATCGATTCGCCTTGGTTCATCTTGGTTCAGTATCAAACATTAATTCGCAATTAGTGCCAGTTCATCATCAACCATCAATTCGCCAACCATCAACCATCACTAAGACCCTGTGCCACAGCGCGCCGTCCAGGGCCTACGCAGCCGACGGCGAAACAGCTCCATGTGCAGCTTCCTGGCAGCAGCTGGGTGGTGGCTTTGGTTGGTGGGTTGCTTGGTGGGTGAGTGGGTGAATTTGAGTTGTTGGTAACCAGCAATAGTAGGATTTCGGCAACACAAGTAGTTAAGAATAGTCATGAGATGTCATTAGTAACCAGCGATAGCAACACAAGTATGCAAGAGTAGGGATAGTGATGGTATTTCAATAGAGGTTGGTTAACAAGAACCATAAATGGGTGTTTCCCAGAAGAGGGGTACTCCCAAATCATCCTTTATCAATCATTTATAGTAATAAGTAAAAAGCCAATCATAACTTTCCCCTATGGCTTGAAGAACACCCATACAGTAGTTGCTTCGCCATTCTTGTTGCTGATTCTCCCGCAGGAATCCCTCTTGTTGACCATTGCAATCCACTTTTAAACCATGAATAAACCATTTTTTATCCCTATTATTTCCAATTATTAACAATTTTGATCCCTATAAAACAATATACCATATAAAAACCATATAAATCCATGGATCACATCACTGGATTGATGGATACCCTACAGATAACCATAAATGGAGATAGCAACTGGTCCATGTGGATCTCAGGCGAAGGCAATGCCGGCAGCGACGACAGCGTGGAGGCTGGGACGGACGACCCGTGTGACCAGTGTGACCAGCAGCTGCGCCGGACCCCGCCGCTGCGCCTGCAGCCAGGACAGGAGTCATGGCAATGTGGTGCCCAGCAAGCACGTGGTGATTCGAATGGATGCCAGGTTCGGTTGAAGCATTTTTTTCAACATTTATTTTTTCCCTGCCCTACATTTGTCATTCTTTTCTACAGCAATTTACGGTCCCTTTTGCTGAACTGGAAACTGTGCCTTTGGGAATGGAATGAAATTACCAACCATTGCTGAACTGGAGATTCTGTAGTTCTCACCTTTCAACCATTCTGCACCCTTGCAGGGATCCGGCGAGGGTGCCCTTGCCAAAGAGGAGACATGTGGGTTGGTTGGTTGGACGGCTACCCGGTTGGCTATTTGGCTGATTGGTGGCTGTATGAATGTGGGTCAATGAGGATTAACACCAAACCAGATAATTGGGCACAATGATACTGTACTTAAACATTCTTAAACAAGATGTTGACATGTGGTGGTTTCTTAAAATAGGGGTACCCCCTAATCATCCGATAGGATTTATTTACAGTAATAAAGCAACTATTTTTTTGGTATCCGTATTTTAAGAAACCTCCATGTGAACACAATCATCCAACCTTTGCTTCCACATGTTTCAGCACACTGGGTACTCGAGGGGTTTTGGATCAATGAAATCTGGATCAATTATCACATGGGTTATCCAAGAATTCGATCCCCTCATCCCCATGAAGACCGTCCAAAAGCTTGATACTTTGTGGGAGTTGGCTCCTGGATTGTTCAAATTGCATGGTGTTTTGCAAAACATTTTGCACAGACTCTTCTCGCTTTGCTCTTGAACCAACACGATGAATTCGCAGGTGATTCTTTCCGGGGGTTTCATTTTCTGAATCTCCGCTGTTCTTGCGATTGTTTGGGTTTCTTCCGGTATGTTGCAAGTGGCTACCAGCTTTGAGCGATTTTGAGCGGATACCTTTGCTACATGTCCAGTAGCACTGTGCAAGCCTCAGGCGCATCGATAGAGTACTAAAGATTTGGCATCAATGGAAGGCTATGATAAAAAATGCACCTCAATCTTACCAGAAGAAACGGGCTTTGGGGGTGGTTAGTATTTTGGATCTTCCATCATTATGTTTGAGGGTTCTTCAGTTTGACCGGCACCTAGCATGGCTTTGGTCAAACAGCTGCCACCAGCGAGGAGAGAGGAGGAAATTCAGATTTGGTACATTTTCGATCGTCCCTCGCCTTAGATTTTCGATTCTTCGGTGAACATGCTGATGACGACGACGAGGATGATGATGATGATGATGATGATGATGATGATGATGATGATGATGATGATGATGCTGTTGTTGTTGTTGTTGTTGTTGTTGTTGTTGTTGTTGTTGGTCATGGAAACATTAATGCTGATTTGCTTACAATGAAAATGATACTAGCAATAGTATTTACAGCAATAACATAATGATGATACCAATGATAATAGCAATATTAGTGATGAAAATGATAGACATGATAATAACAATAACAATAATGATAACAATAATAATACAAATAATGATAATAATGATAGTAATCACGTTACTAATAATAGTAATCACTGTCATGAGAATAGTCGACCAGATTTCCATGATGCTGGTGGCACGCCACCGAGGCTTCCTGGCCCTGGTCGCGGCCATTTGGCACTTCCGCTTCTGCATCTGTGGTCGGCCTGCGCGCTGGGCGGCGTGGATCATCTACGAGGTCAAGGCCCGGTCGCCTGGTGGGCGTGGCCCCAGGGCCTAGGGGAGCCAGGCCAGGAGCAGCCCCCAGGAGTTCGGAAGTGGAAAACCTGAAGGGTTGCAGCTGAATGATGGAAAACTGCTGGCGGTCCTGACTGGCTGGTTTTTCGTAGTTCACCTAGCTAGGTTCACATGGAAAACTGCTGGGAAACTGCTGACTCAGCTGCCGCTTTCGAAGGAGTTCACCCTGATGAGCTACGATATCCTGCTGGCAAGCCGTCGGGGGCTCGATTTCCTGCGTCCGGAAAGAGCAAGCACAGGGTCAGATCAAGGGATATCCAATTTACCCATCTGGGCGCAGGTCAGTTCAAGTCATATCAAGCTCAGGTGTCAAGGAATGTTGCAGATCTAAGGTGGAACCCATGCAGCGGAGCCAAGCCCAAGCCCAAGCACCGATCAAGCCCTCGGCCTAGGACCTGCGCCTGACATGCAGAATCGCATCAAGCGGGCTATGGCTGCGACTATGAAGGCTGGAGCTGCCACAGCGGAAGCTGCGATGCGGCCACCAGGATTCATGTGGGGGTTTCTTTTCTCCAAATAAGGGACCCCCAAAATCGTTTGTTAGAATAAGTCAATTGTTAAAAATACATGATTTGGGGTACTCCTATTTTGGGCGAACACTTTTGTGCTGATGCGTGGTTGATGAAATGGGAGCCAAGTTGTTACCAATGATTTTCAGATGGACTGGATGGCCGTGGCCAAGGATTTGCATGACTTGAAACCAGTTCCACACCTGTGGCACCATGGCAAGCGGTCTTGTTTGTCGTCCAGTTTAGTTCTTGGGTGATAGTCAACTCCCACGAAAAACGCCGCACTTCCAAAGGTTGTGCAATGAGTTGTTGGCTGTGATTTTTTGGCTCAAATTTCCAAGGGTCCTGGGGAGTGGATATAGTGAAAAGCCTTCCGCTCATCGTGCTAGAGCAATCAGCTCTCTTGTCCTCGTTCTCCATGCTGAGTAGCAAGCTCTTGAAGGTCACCAACATTCAGCCTGCTGCACCCATGGACGAGGATGTGGTGCCTGAATTGGATGAAGTGGAACCTGCTGGGCACCAAAGGACTCAACAACTGATGGCTTTTCAACATTTCAATCTCAATGGTCTTCCGGATCGAAGTCGTGGAGATGTCATCGGTGCATCCTGCCCCCATCTTGTGGGCATGAACGACTCGCCACTGGCCCCGCGGCAAGGTGGACAGCATGTGGCTGTGGAAGGGCATTGTCTTAGTGCACTTTGCTCGCCCAAAACTTGCGCCAGACCCGTGGTGATCAGTTTCTAGTGACTGAGATTTTGATTCAGTACCTCAGGGTGCTTCTTCCAAGGACTCTTAGGGGAGTTCGTTGGATCAAAACCAGGGCGTGGTGCTGTACAGGCAGCTCATTCCCATCCCAAGCTTCGCGCTTTTCGATCGATTTCAGTCTGCCCATGTCAGCGAAATTTCGAGTTTATCACCTGGCGCTCAGAATCGAGCTCTGAAGGGGATGCTTCTTCCAAGGACTCTTAGGGGAGCCCTTGTGATCAAAACCACGGCGTGGTGCTGTACAGGCAGCTCCGCCAATGTTTACTGATTTTAGTCGCTTGGAAAATCGCGGACGGTCAACCATCGTTCGTTGCTAGTTGCTTTGTAAATGATTGATGGAGTTCACTGGTTGGTGGTTTTGAACATTTTTTATTTTCTTAAATGTATTACCAAACGGTTGATTGATTGACCAATGGTTTCCATAGGGGTTGAAACCGCAAACCAGTGATGATTCACTATGAACTATTAAAATCACTACATGAACCATATATTGACAATTATTAACCCCTGATTGAGCCAAACATCGTGGTGTGAGTGACTTGCTTTCCACATCAGCAGTGCCATAGCGGCAGGTCACGCGAGAGGGAACGCAGCTTTTGGTCTGCTCAAGGCACGCAGGAACTGGTTGAGCGCCCGGTGAAATCTGGTGGTCGATTTCTGGTGGTCGATCTCTGGCGGTCGATCTCTGGTGGTCGATCTCTGGCGATGAGTCAAAAGTCATAGGCATTCATAGCCATTCATAGCCATTCATAGGCATTCATAGCCATAGCCGTTCATAGCCGTTCATAGCCTTTCATAGCATTCATAGCCGTTCATAGCCGTTCATAGCCATTCATAGCCAAACATCCAAAGAATTGAACCCATGCCAACAGCTCGACCGTAATTTTGTATTTATCACGAATCGTGGGAAATGCTTGATGATGGTTGATAGTTAATAGTTGATAGTTGATAGTCGTTTCAATGATGGTTATGACCAGGGTTTCCGGATAGATTGTCGGATCAATCCCGTGAACGCTTCTCCAGCGAATGCGAAGCAATGTACCACTCTTCGGTGGGGATTTAGACACACTTTGTGTGAAACAAATTGGACACCCGTGCAAGACTCCGGGCACATAATATGAGACAAGCTGGAGACTTTTGTTTCTTTTATTGTTTCCCTTAACTCTGATACTGGCTCCTTTTGAAGCCGTATATTGGTCCTTTCTGGTGACATAGTCAACACAAGACGCTCTCTGTTGGCAACCATTATGCACACATATAGAAATAGATATATTATGCATGTATTCACATATGCAGCCATATCAGCATGATAGTTTGTTTTTGTAACCAGCAATATATCCACCCGCATAGAACATCATGAACAAAATAGTGGTGCTTGTGAGGTTCTCAATTGATGGTTGTAGTTGATTCTATGAACTGGTCACCACTATCAACCATTTATCGACTCTTCACCCTTTACGAACCATCAACAATCATTACTAAGCATGATTGCAAACCGTTACCAACAATTACAAACCATGGGCCGTTTCTGAAGCCAAACCCATCACAAGCCATGGCTTCTTAACCGGTCACAGGGCTGATTTCAGGTGTCGGCGGAAGCCACGGCTGTTGGCCAATCCCTTTGACTGAGCCGAGCCGCGGTTGACGCGCTCGATGAATGCTAATGAGATGGGCTGAGCCGAGTACCCCGGGGTGCTTCCTGAGGGGTTGCTGGCGATTAGTGGCAGTAGTTACTGATGATTTCTTCTGATATGGTGGCTATGGCTGTGAGTACGACTTATTCACATGGCAGTGATCTGTGGTGATTAGTGGTGATTAAGTCACCACTACTGATGATTAGTGGCGATTAATGGTGATGAAGAAGCACCCTGGTGGGAGGCAGAGACATCCACGACAAACAAATTCGGATGAAAACCAGAAAGGCGTCAAGACACAAAGCCTACCCTTCAACTTACCGTTATAGTAGGTAACCAACCCCCCAAAAAATAGTAGAACCCAGCCGGTTACTTACTTTTAAGTGGGGTAGGGAAACGCTTTATGTTCTGCTCGTTTTGTGATCTCGATTTGTTGATGAAATTGACCGTGGAATCTCGAAGCTTTCCGGTGTATTGTGGAGAATCCAGTGCTTCGTGGCAGCGAACTGCCATATCGCTTTCAAGTTCCCCAAGGGAACCGCTCATGGTGGCAGCTTTCTGCAGGGTGAGTGTTGCAATTTCCGAGCACTCTATGATACTCTATGAGATCAGTTGGGTGTTTCTCAAGTCATAGGGGTACCTCCAAATCATCCTTTATGAAGCATTTCTTGTAATCAACCAACCTTTTTTAGGGCTCCCTATTTTAAGAAACCACCATTTGCAGATTGAATGCCATGGAATCTATCGTACGAAGCAGGATGATGGTGTTGGAAGATCATCAAGGTGGAAGGAAACCTACATTGTTCCCATGGCATAACATGAACTCCAGCATCACTTGAGTGCAACACTGACCGCACCCACGCCCCACGCCTCTAGCTTAGCATGACTGAGCCTGCCGGCTTTGCGAGAACAAAGAGGGCTGGTTCATTCGGAGATGACCAGCCCAGCGCAATGCTACCATAGCATCCAGGGGAAGGAATCCATGAAAAAAGTCACACGACTGGACTCATAGACTCTTTTAGACTCTTAGACTCTTAGACTTACCAATGTTGGCAATCTTTTAGCCAACTTCATCCATTTTTTGCTCTGAAGCATGGGGAACCGAAGGTGGTAGCTCTGATTGGCACCACACAGCCAACTGATTTTGGCATATCAAGTGGATATTATAGGGGTTATCATAAGCCATGGTGGTACCCCTTAGCCAACCAATTTCAAAGCCATTCGTGATAGGGAAACCACCAGTTCTGGGGGTACACCCTTTTTGTGACAAACGCAGAGTTGTTGCACGGATGTTAACTGGTTGAAATGGTTATCATCAATGAAAGCTGAGATCAACCAGCAAAAACAGGCTTTCAAGGCCCGGTCCAGCCAAACCATCCAGCCAAATCATCTGCGGTTCAACCCACCCTTTCGATTGGGTCCCGGGTGAAACCACCCAATCATCATGCAGAGTCCAACATCATGCGCGGCTTCGCTTTCACGACGTCGTCCCCGAGGATGCCGCTTTACACCTCAGTGGCCGTTGGTGTCTCAGGGCGCTGGTGTGGATGGCCGTGATGCATGGCATATGGTGGTTTCTCAAGCACCAGGGGTACCCGTAGTTATCTTCCTAATGACAAACAATTCTAATAGCCATTTCATGAAACTACCATGGCATATGGTGGTTTCTTCATATGGTGGTTATCTTCCTTTTATATATAACCATTTAATGACACAGCACCCCCTTTTTGGGGGTCCCCTATTTTGAGAAACCATCGTATCGTTGGTTGATTTGGTGATTCACCGCCAAGCCTCACATTTGTAAATCACCAGCTTGTGGCAGAATTGAGGATAGTTTGTGAAGATCCATTGCGCAACACGACCATGATCCAACGATAACGATATTTGCTTTTCTGGCCGGTTGTTCTAAGCATTTCTATTTTCCCACAGAGTACTCACTCGGTTTCGGTTTGACCCAACATGAAGACCCGGTCACCAAAGTCTTGAACTCATCGCCCATGGCATGATCATGGCGTTTTCAGGCACTGACCAATATTCTTGGTTTGATTGGCAGCTTGATTCGCCGGAAGAATCTTCAGGAAATGGTGGTTTTTGAGTTTATGGCATGTCATCTTGACCATAAACTCATCAATGACGCTTAAAGCCATATTATCAACATTACAAGCCATGACTATCGATGCTGGCTATGGGAAAATCACCGGCTGAATTGTTTGGAGCGGATGCATCCAGGGATCGCTGCAGCGATCGCTGGTGCTGAGACCACCTTCGCGGACTTGCACGACCGAGCCGGAAGGATGAAGGCCAAGGGCGTCATCCGAGATAGCATTTCTTGGACGGGAAACTCAGGGGCTGGATGGGCAGGGGATGGGAAGGGCGGCAGCGCGTAGGGCGCATGGCATAGGGCGCATGGCATGGTATGGGTGATGGGATTTGCCGTTGGGATGTGCGTTGGGAGAACTTGATGACCTCAGAGGGTGAAACATCCAGAGTTTCCAGCAGTGCCCTTGAGAAAAGTCTGGCTTCAACTTTGTCAGTTCTCTAGTGATGAGGTCTGAGATGCATGTCGTGCACATCTCGAAGACAGTTACACACTTCATCCTCTAAAGTGACGAACAATTGGTCTCGCAGCGCTGCTGTTAGGCACTGAATCTCTTTTTGAAAGGCAGTATGTTCTCAATCAAGCGCCTCCAAGCCCAAGTTAGCAAGTTGCAATTACTCGACATGATCAAGCACTCTTGAGCACCATTTTCCATCTAGGACTATTTTCAACCATGGCCAACCCTGACTGAGCCTCATCAAGCACTACTTATCATGACTATCAGCTGGTTGGTAACAATTAGCAACAATTATCAACCAGTTTTTCTTGCAGAAACTGCTGAGCGCCCATTGTGCTGCAAGAAAAAAAATTGCTAACCATGGTTACAAACCACTATTCACCATGACTACCCATGGGTGCACAGTCATAAATATAGACAAATTAGTAGGAAACCATGGTTGCTCATGAACCCACGGGATAAGTAGGCCGCGTTTATGGCGGTGTGCCTCTCAGGAAAGACTCTCGTCGATACTTCTACTGGCGCGTGAAGAGACGAGTCTTGCAGGACGTGGGACGGGTGGCTTCAGTCAGGGCTGAAGGCAGCAGAAATGACTAGGTTTCGCCAGTCCAACCTGTACGAATTTGGAAAAAGATATGGGTTGTACCACCTTGGCCCGCGTTGGTTTCAAAGGGTTTTTTTTCTTGTGCCAACATTTCAGGGCCTGCAGGCAACAACGAGCAACAAGAGAAGCCAACAGCTTACAGCGGGTTCCCAGCAGCGAGCGGTTGGAGATGGATATAGCACTCCACTCCACTAATATAACACTTCTATGCTGAGCGATCGCTGAAGAAACCAATCTTGCTGCTGAATACAGCAGGTTCCGGCATCTCTTCACACATTCGAATCTTGCATCCTGACGCCGTGCCCGGTGTCAGGACTACTTGATTAGCCGCCTCAGACAGGCGGAGCGGCGCCGAGCGAAGCTGCGCCAGCGTTGCATGGATGGGGTACTCCCACGGATCGGTCGGTGGCTTGACCAGGTTGACACGAAGCTCACTCACAAGGACAGCGAGGCCATGACGGGTTCGATGTTGTGCTGTCCATGGCTGGTGGGGCAAACTGATGAAGATGTTTGTTTTGAAGGGTAGCTGGGGGGATGCTTTGCCCCGGAGAGAACTCTTGGAGGGACAACACTGATGGCCTGCACATGCCTGGTTTTCGCCAGACGAAATCTGCGATTGCTGCTTTCCATGTTTTGAAAGAGCCAGACTGGAAGAATCAGGATCGAAGGCCGCCCATAAGTTCTTGATCATTAGCCATCATTGACAATGTTTGATAATCAGCCTATTGACCCCAGATGCTTGGCTTTGCTCGTGAGGATATGGAACGAAAGAACTGCACTTCTTCAACCATTATGCTTTATCATTGAAGATGATATGCTATGCTTCTTTATCATCTGAAAGATATGCTTCTTCAACAATTATGCTTCTTCAGCAATGCTGCACTTTATCATCAGCTTCATCAGCGTATTTTGATGCTGAGTTCATCATCTGACAGGGCTGCCGCAAAAATCGAACCGAATCGCAGGGCAATTTTGTTGCTTGAGATTCAATTCTCACCCCATTATATATCTTGTCAATTCTCATCGTCTTGAACCATGATTGATCATGAGCCATCATCAAGCACAAGGTTCTTGATCATTCGCCATTGATCAGTAACCATTATCAAGCACAAGTATGCTTGACATTCACCATCATTAACCTCCAATGATAACCTTGGCCTTGGATAGCTTTGGTTGATCTTCAAGATCTCAACCATCATTACCCATCAGTAATCATCTTTCAACAATTAGTCAAACATCATTAACCATCATCAACCATCATTAACCATCAACAATCATGAACCATCATCAACCATGATTATTTGATCATCATCAACCATGATTAGCCATCATTAACCATCATCAATCATATAGTCATTAACCATTCCCTCATTACCCTTGGTCATTCGCCATCTTTCAGCATCCCAGTCGTGGTGCAGCATTCGCCAACCATTGCTGATGAGGCCTTGATCCAGAAGTGGGCAGCGGAAAGCAACGTGGAATTCAGCAGCGATATGAAGATGGCCGGGGGGCCTGCGGATGCCTGCGGATGGTGCCAGCCAAATGGCACATGGTGTGGTGGTCAATGATGGTGATTGGCGGGGTGAATAGTGAACATTTGAGGCAAAATGACCAGCTATTTTCCTAAACTGGGGGTGATTGATGGTGATGAAAGGTGATGAAAGGTGACTAATGGATGATGCTTCAGAATGGCGAATGGTGGTGTTAATGGTGGTGATGAACATGGTGACAGGTGGTGGTCCATGATCCATTGTGGTCAACGTTAATGATTGGCAATGTTGTTGGATCCACGTGGTGGTTTCTCAAAATAGGGGGCCTAAAAATGTGTGTTCAATATTACTATAGATTATTACTAATGGATGATTTGGGGGTACCCCCATTTTGAGAAACCACCATATGAATAAAGCCCCACATTTGATACCTCACTGCGCACGGCTCACAAAACAATGCCCAAGCCTCTGGTGGGAAACCAGCTGCTCTCTAATCAATCGCCCCATATTTGATACTAAATTACCAGCTATTTTAGGTAAACTGGTGTCGCTTAATGGTGATTCAGGGTGATTAGCATGGCGAATGATGGTCAGCAGTAGATCCCTAGGGTTCTTGATGATAAACCAACAATCCAATGTCTTGACTTGACAAAAAATGATCAAGCAGTATACACGATTAAGTAGCATAAGTCACCAATGTTCTTGATGATCAACCATAATGATTGATTATATAATCTATTGGCTGTAACCATACTCATTGAGGATCAACCTAATGATGACTGTAACCAACATATAATTAACATATATGTTGATAACCACAGGTGGCGCCCCCTGGCCTCTCACGTCCGAACATTCGCGCTAGGTCGCTTGGTTGGAGTCGCAGAACGCCGGGGCGCCGAGAACCACCGACAAGCAACAACTCCGTGCGCTAAGCAGCAAAGCAACAAGCTCCAAGAGCAGAAGAGAAACCAAGGGAGCTTGGTTGGACCACAGCTACAGATTCGGCGATGGGTCAATATTCACCAACACTGGGGTTCTAACCAACCAATCATAGGGAAATGGCTAATGATAGGGGAACCAGGGGTACAGGGTTTTGACCCACAGCCGTTTCTCAAGTCATAGGGGACCTCAAAAATGGTTGGTTTGGTACTATAGCTGATTAATCTTGGATGACCTAGGGGTGTGACTTAAATCATTTGGTTGTTAAGCATTTATGGTGATCAACCAAGCATTTTTAGGGGTTCCCTATTCTGAACAGGTCAGCAGTTGCACATGTTTTGAATGTTTGCGCTCAGTGATTTACCAAAGGTGTCCTCACCAGGAGTTGAACCTGGCAACAACAGGAGCCGGAAGAAGATAAGAAGAAGGAAGAAGAAGCAGTAACAAGAACAAGACAAACAGCAGCCACCCAATAAATCCGTGGAGTGTCATTTGTGCCACGGTTGAAACACTTGGGTTGGTTGATGCTTCTGGCGCAGCTGGCGCAGGTTGAGCATGGGGGACCCAAAACATGTTTGGTCTACTACATTTATTACTATCAAAGGTTAATAGAAAAGATGCTAACTGGGGGTTCTCTATTTTTGAGAACCAGCCATGTAAACAGGAACAAGATGCAGCCGGCCTAAAGAGCACACAGGAAGGAGATCCATAGCAAACACATGGAAGAGCCCAGCGCAGCACAGAGACAGGAAGGAGAAGCACACCACAAGCATAGCGCAAACATACCAGGAGCATACGTGCAGGAACAAGAAGCATACTACCGCGCATGTGGTGTTCAGCCAGGAACGGTACATGGTTAAGGGAAAGACGCATTGGAACCAGGATGATGTAGCCCAAAGGGTCACATTTTGGAGATTTCTTTGTCGAAAAAAACGTATGCAGGCTTACTCCTGGCTGCCAAGATATACCACTGGGCGTGACTGCCAGCTGTAGTTGGCATCTCCTTGCCTCAAGTTGATCATTGTAGAGATTGGAATCCCAACGGTAACCAAGAAGTCAATCAGTCTAATATAGTCTAATCATGTCTAAGGGTTTGTTTTATCATCGTTTTATCGCTCATACTGTTGCTGGTTGTTGGGAAAATCTCTAGGAAAGTCATGGAAAGTCTTATTACTGCTGGTTATAACAAGGGTTTCCCACGTGGAATTTCCCATCGACCACCCCCGTGATTGTTGGTTGTGCTGGTTGCTGTGATCTCTCGGTGCTCTTGAGGTGGATGCGAGAGCCGAATCCATGAGAACGTCATTCTTGAAGTCCCACATTAAGGACGGTGGCACCGTGGCATCTTTACTAAAATGGCTGTGGGTCAATATTAACATTCCAATAATGGTGGTTAATAACCAAGAAACTCTAGGGAAAACAATGGTTAATGATAGGGGAACCGGGGGTACAGGGTTTTGACCCACTGCCAAAATAGGCTTGTTTGAAGAAGAAGCGAGGATGAGAGAGTGGATGTAGGTAAAGTAAATGAACATTCTGGAAGTGGGACGTGTTAGTAGCAGTATATTTGGCACTAGATCTAGACGTGAATATGGTGGTCTGCGGCCAATCTTCTGGGCCGGACCCATGAGACCTTACACTCTTGCGCCACAGCGGCAGCATCTCCCTGCAGTGTGGCACACCTCACAGCAGCTGCAGCCGTTCCTCTCGTGCCCTTTGAGGAGCTATTTGAACAGCTTCCGGCCAATGAGCGGGGTAGCCTTCTTTCTAGCCTACAGGCAGGGTGCGTTGCGGCGCTGCCGGTATTCCCGACATAGGATGCGATCGTGATAAAGCCATACCAAACCATTACCAGTGGCTTCATGATGGTCCACTACTGTGATCATTGGGCTTGCAACATGAGCTGATGATCATTGATCCTATCATAGCTCTTGTTCGATGTCCATGAGTGCAGTCTTTCAATATCTCACAACCATAGCAAGATGGCGAGTTCGTTTCTTTTTCTCCGAGTGAAAGCTGTAGAAGCTAAGAAAGAGAGTCTCATTAAACTCGGATTTGTGGCTCAAATGGCCTCATCCAAACCCTGCAGCTCCCCCAAATGTCTGCTCGTCCAAACCCAGCTTTTTCGCCCAGTAACCTTTGAATTCACTGGCCGCCCTATGCCCGGCACCCACCTTGGCCTGGTCGCAGGCATAACTTACAGTTTCTGGGGAGGTGCGACCGTGGATGGTGGGCATGGTGTCGCTGGCGCTTGGTTGGGAGGGAGCGACGGCGTTCCAGGTGTCCATATGTGCTTGTCAAGGGGAGTCAAGGAGCCACCAGGAGTGGTGCAACTTAACGTTAGACTGACCGATAGATGGGGTTTATTGGTTTTACCACCATCAAGTTTTTAGTTTATGTATTAATCTCCAGTCTGTCAAATATAGCTCGGGGATCAATGTTGATCATCCCACAAAATAGTGTTGCCAATTCTGAAGACTCAGGGATCACCAGGATCATCAATAATGGTCGATTTCACCGCGACTAGCACGGGTCGTGAACCAATTGGAAGGGTCAAGGGGGGGAAAGCCTAGGAGGGCGCATAGATTCATAGATGTGCGCTCGGCTTGACATGCCATGGTCTTGCATATGAATCGTAGAACTTGGCTTCAACGGGTTTCGTAAGAGGGTTTACATGACATGTTGGCCATTCAACAACTATTTGGTTAGAGTAAGCATTGAAGAACAGAACCACTGAACTAACATGGCAGTGGGTCAAAACCCCGTACCCCTGGTTCCCCACCATTAACCATTGTTTTCCCTATGATTTGGTTGGTCATTATACGCCATTATTGCTGGTAATATTGACCCATGGCCACATAACCATTCAAGTTATGGTAGAACCATGCATTTAACGATAGCATTAAGCAACCACTCGGTTCACCACTATTTCCACGCTCCGCCTTGACTTGGACCAGGTGGCAAAATCGCTGTGGGGGAGCTCGGCCACGCAGTGTCTGATTGCGACGGACAGGGGCGCTTTGGATGGGGGGCAACCCACAGATGTTGGTGGTAGAACCAACCAAGAACTGGGAGAGCTTGGAAATGTGTGACAAATGAGTGGCAAGGAAGGTGATCACCCATAAATTGCCAGTACGAAGCAGCTATTGTTCTAGTTCTAGCTCTAGTTCTTGTTCTTCCGCACTGTCGTGGCTGTGTGTTTTTTGCTGGTATCAGCGTCAGTCGTGAGGACCATCTTTGCCCTGAAGTCTTCAAAGTTTTTCCTCCCATTTCGTTTCTTTGTTGGTTGTAAATTGCCCATTCAATCAGCTACACTCACCAGGAGTCATTGTTTTACACTTGTGAGCCACCAACACCCATCCTGATGTCAAGTTACCAAGGTCTAACAAAAGATCGCGGCCACTTGCGGGCTACCTGCTGCTGTGTGCAACAGTTGAATTCTCCTCTTGCACTCGGCCTTCCCGAAATCGAGAACCATTCTCCAAAATTTGGAGATTAAATAGTTCTGACAGGTGCGAACAATTTTCGATTTTGAAGCTTCAAAAGGTCTGAAGTCAGCCTTCTTTGTCAGTGTTTCCACATGGAAATCCAGTGCCTTTGACCATTGTGTGTTGCGGCTCGACAGAAATTTTAAGTGACCTTCTGATTTGCTTCTGGTGGTTGCCACAAACTGCTAGCCACACTGGTTGCATCTTCGAATAAAAGGACAGCGGATGGACATGAGCGGTGAATCTTGGCCTTGGTTCTAATCAAAGAAGAAAATCAAGTCATGGTAGATCCACATGAAGAAACAAGCAGCAATTTAACCATACCGGTTGGTGGTTTTCGACTTATTTATTTTCCCTAGTAACTATGAACAAGTGGTTGGTTGACTTGCGCATATTTTGCAATTTGCGGGGTGGCTGTGCGCACCAGCGAAACAGCAGAGTTGGGGCCATCAACATCCATCAGCTTTGGAGAACATGGGAGAGCTGGCTGCAAGCTCAGCGATGTTCACAGCCGCAACGGTTGCAGAGCTGGGCTAGATCTACCCATGGCCATGATCAAGGAACCACAGTGGCAGCTGGATATGAAGATCAACACATGCCATGAAAAACCAGCACATGACGAGAAAAGCACTTGCTGGTTTTGAACCTTCGGATGTTTCTTTTTTCTTGAACAAAATTGAAGCTTTGGATTGAACCTTCGGATGTTTCTTTTTTCTTGAAAACATTGAAGCTTTGGATTGAACCTCTGGATGTTTCTTTTTTTTGAAAAAAATGAAGCTTTGGATTGAACCTTTGGATGTTTCTTTTTTCTTGAAAAATCTCAAGCACTATCAATTCAACGATGTGGCCAGATTTGTACAAGGCCGCCTGGGGTAACATCCTCATGCACGACGCCAATGGCTGGCTCGCAGCAGTTTCACCTCGAGATGCTTCCCCCCACCCGTAGCCTTCAACAAGATCCATCCTGCGAAGCGACAGTCATAGCAGATGCATCGAACACCTTCGGTTCATTCTATAGTCTTGATCTTGACATGCAACTGGAAATGCAACTTGATTCATCTTGCCATTGATCTTGGAAGAATCATGCAGTTCGAATCGCTTTTAAGTGCAACTAGGAGAATGCATCGATTCTTTGGTGCCTGATTTATGGAGCTCCGAATCAGTGCGACACGCATTTCCTGTATACATGTAGGAGGACTCACCAAGCAACTAATATCAACTGAGTGATTATAAGACATTATAAAAGTATAAATCATCAATGATCATCAATGTCTCAAAAAATATAATCAATCAAAATTATCCAAATTGTCAAAATCATCAAAACATCAACTGCTCCAGGTGATGTCCAGCTGACTCCAGCTCCTCAGTCCACGGCGGTGCCCTCCATGGCCTTTCGGCCGCCATGGCCGAAGCGCCGGTGGCACCGCGGCGGCGCGATGCAGGGAGCTGGGAGGCCATGCAGCGACGCATGGCGAGGAAAGCGGGGCAGGCAGGGCTGAGCCAAGTGGCGGGTCTTTCCCGGCGAAGGAAGCAATAAGGCAAGGTTATGTGGCATAACTTGGGGTTATATTAGGTGTAACTTGGGGTTATATTAGGTGTAACTTGGGATTGTTGATAGTTATGGTTATGGTTGGATTATTGATAGTTATGCTTATTTGCATGGTGAAATGAGGCAAGTTAGGGTTATTCGCAGGGTTATATGAGGTGATGTAACTTAGGATTATTGATGTGGTTATGGTCATGTAGCGGAACTTAGGGTTATATGGTGTAACTTGGGATTGTTGATAGTTGTGGTTATTCATTTATTCATGGTTAGTTACATGGTCTAGTTAATATTTACAAGGTGGGTGAACTTCCACCCCGAGATTTTGTGAATGTCATTTACCACCTCGCAGTGGGGATGCTAAGCTCCGAGAATTGTTGGTAAGAATGGTTGGTTGGAAGTGGTGGATCACTTTTGCCATGGTCCAATGTGCAATATTGGTTGGGCAACCCATGTTAGCCATTTCTCAACTGAATCACTTCCTAATATATAACTATTGTGCTATGGTGAGTGGTTGATAGGCTCAAGAATTGAATATCATACGATGATAATTGATGGGCCATGGTGAAGAAATGCATCAGTCAAGAATGCCAAATTGCTTTCTGATAGACAATGATTGCGAACATTTACCCTGCCAGAAACCTTCGGACTTGCAGAACAGGTTTTTTGTTGGTGAACAAAGAGATGACGTTGTTTATCCTATCAGTTGCCACGATTTGTAGGCAGCTGTCCATTTGATGGCACCAAAAAAGACAACGGGTTGGGACGACCATGGGACCTATGGCGAGCTTTCAGATGAGAGATCCAGAGATCAAAAGCCTGGGCTGAGCAGAAGCTCCCTAGGAAGAATCAGGTCATCATGCAGGTGTAACAACGCAACTGACTGTGAGCATCAGTGATGAGCAAGCTCCACATCAGGTACATGATTCACAGGTCTTCTGAAACCCTGAAACAGCATGAAACAGGTAGACAACGGAGAAGATTAGGCTGGTGGTAACATATCCAACATTTGTTCCGGTATTTCAAGAGCGGGGGATTATAAAACACAAACATAAACTATTTATTAGCACACACACACATATATCCCACGCACACACACACTTGCACACACACACACACACAAACATGTGAACAGCATGAGAGATATCTGTGGTGGTCAGTGTCAATCGTGTAAACGACCGCTTTGCAGGTCTCATCATTTCAAGAGCGACCTCGACTCCTTGCCGCTGCAGAAGATCCAGAAGCCGCTTGCAGCGGTTCTGCCACTTCAGAAATGTGATATGAGTGTAGTCATATTGCTGGAGAATAGCTGGTGAATAGTTGGCTTCTAGGTGATTAATAGTGGATTAGTAGCTCATCTTGTTTGGTTGTCCCTTTGGAAATAGCAGGGGGTACAGACGGCTACGGTTCGAAAATGGGGGTGGCGAGGGGCCGAAGTCACAGGGAAGCCGAGGCCCTTTCGCCACCAGGGGCATCTTGCAATACGTTCGTGGTTTGCGTACATTGGTGGTTTGCTGACGTAAGAGGAAGACCAACCACGAGGAAGACTGCAACAGATTAGCTTCCCTGTTGAACCAGGGATTCTAGGGAGTCATGCGGGGGTGAAGTCAACCATTGCTAACCGCCATGAACCGTTGCTGCTAACTAAGCATCATGAATCAGCAATGGTTCATCCTTGTGCAGATAGGAACCACATGTCGAAGCATTGTTCCCATTGTTACTATTGATGAACCACCAATACGACCCACCAGCGTTCCCACCATCAATACCCATCATTACCCATCATGAACCATTGATTAGCCGCCAATACCTATCAGCCTACCTATCAATACTATGATTAAACACCAAGAACCACCAATTCCTATCATTACCCACCTTTCAATGGTCCCACGATTCGCCACCAGAATCCATCATTGCCCATCATTGACCATCACCAACCATCCATTGGATAAACCATCATTCCCCATGATAAACCACCATGAATAACCACCACTACCCATCATTAACCATCATGAGCGCCTGGCATCCCATCATTAACCATCATGAATGCCTGAGATCACCATGGATCAACCACCAACCGCCCCTGCCTCTCCCCTGGTCCCCCCGTGGTCCCCACCCGAGGTGTGGCCCGAAGTCCTTGAGACGTGGCCCGACGTGGCACAGCGCCTGCGGCCCAGCCCACCGGAGCAGCAGACGGCGGAGGTGCCCAGCCTCGAGGAGAGCTGCTGGGAGCCGCTGCTGGGAGCCGGCTGCCAGCTGGGGGCACCTGGGAGCTGCGGCTGGGGCTGATTTAGATCAGTGGATTGGTTGTTGATCATTGGAAAATCGTGGAAAAATCTGAGGATTCGTTGGAAGAGTAGGAAGATTCTGAGGCCGAAAATTTTCAGTGTTCTTGACCCAAAACGGATCGCCTCTCCTGGCAACCAGCTTCCACCAGCCCAAATCAGCTGCTTCTCAGCTTTTATCCGCTAAATCAGCTTCTCTAACCCATTCCAAACCATCTTCCACCAGCTTCCAAACCATCTTCCACCAGCTTCAACCTCAGCTTTTTCTCATCTCCAAACCATCTTCCACCAGCTTCTTCTCCTCAGCTTCAACCGCCAGGTGAAACCTCCAGCTGTTTCCAGGGTCGTTGCCAGGACCTCCTCCCCTGGATCCGCGACGCCCTGGGTCCGGGCTTCGTGGCAGAGCACTTCCACCAGCTGGTGCCGCACCAAGCCTCGGACCTGGTGCCCGAGGCGCGGACCCAGGATTTTTCGCAACAGCACCTGGGAGTAGAACATCCGCAAAATCAGCTGATTTTTCCTGAATTTTGTGGAAGTTTTTCGATTTTTTTCGAATGATTGGTGATTTTTTATCATGGTGATCGTGGATCACCAGGGTAGAAGCAGATGGTTTTTTGGGTGGATGGTTGTGAAAGATGACGCACTTGGGGTGAAGCATGGATGGTTAAGCCAGGTGCAGAGCTACTGTTGGTAGGTTTACTTGTTGGTTTTCAGAGGTTCCTTCCAGGTGGGAGAACCAGCTGTCGAATAGTCAGGTGGGAAGGTCTATGGCCCCTGGGCTGTGATGGGGTCACCCACTGGAGTCATGGCAGTGGGCTTTCCTTGGGTGCGCATGTGAGAGTGCGGGGTCGAGAGCATGTAGCGGTTCTTGTAGGTGATGGAGCTCCTGAACTTCATTGGTAAAGTTGAAACGATGGTAATAAGTGAGACAAAGTGGAGAAGCCACTACATATGGGTGAAGCAATTTGTGACCTCCAGCAATTTTCATTCTAGCCCCAGTTGCTCCCCAGGCAGCCAAAGAATTGAGGCTGGCTGCAGGGCTGCATCGGTGTTTCAGACAAGGGGAAGCCTTCATTGCATGACTGTGAGCAAAACAGGCTGACCAATGTTGAGACATTTGCGTGAGCGAAGAATCGTTTCAGCTGCTGGAACCACATCAGGCCTCGCAGCCAAATGCTGGGTACTGTGTTGGTGTTTCGGGATCGGAATTTGCACGTCTGCCGCTGCTGGTGGTAACATGGCATGAAGGAGCTGTTCAGAGCATTTATGCAACACCAGGAATATAGCTACTGCAGTCATACCAGTCTTCACTGACTTTCAATTGCTTTCATTTCTCAATAGAAGCAAGGCAAGCCGTGTTATTTGCATTTGTTGAATTTGGCCAGCCAAAGTCTGCGGTTTCATCAGAGACCTGCCATGACAGTTTTGAAGCTTGTGCACTCGGATCTGGCCAAGCATCAGGCCAGTATCTTCAAGCAACTGCACAGCTTTCGGAAGGAAGGAATGCTTTGCGATATAGTGGTGAAGAGCCGTGATGGTACAGAGCATGGGGCCCACACAGCGGTGCTGTGTGCGGCCAGTGCAGACCTCAAGAACATGCTAGCTGGACCTTTTGTTGAAGCAAATCATGTGAAACAAGGGGAGCCCGTGGAAATGGCAGCTTCCGATGCAGTAGTGTTTGCACTGCTAGAATACATATATGGTGAACAGCCTCAGGTAGAATTGGGAGATTCTCTCGAACTTCTGCACTTGGCAGATGCATACAACTTTGCAGAGCTTGCAGCAGCGGTTGAAGCAGGACTTCTTGCTTCTTTGGACAGCGATCCCATTCCAACTGCTTTGAAGGTCTTGAAGCTCCCTCAACATGTACATGAGCTGAAAGCTAAATGTGAAGAGAAAGTTGCTGCACACTTCGAAACTTGCATTGACATGGCTGACTTCCTCAACTTGAGCGACGTCCAGCTTGGTCGCATTTTGCGGAGGGAAGACCTGAATTTGTCTCGAGAGGAAGTGGTTGTGAAGGCGCTCTTTCAGTGGTTCCACCAATCGAAAGACCGCAGTGTTCACATAGGATTGCTGTTGCAACACGTCGACTTTCAGTCGCTTTCTTCAGACAATCTGGCTCGGCTGCTGCATCTTTCCGCATCGATGGGCTCTGCTGGTCATGGTCTTCAGCAAGAGGTTGGGGATGCTCTCCAAGTTCACAAGAGACATAGTGCAGAAAGCCTTCCAGATGCTTTTAGGCCAAAGAGGCGTTGCTTGCCGAACTGGTCACCAGAGCTCGGTGCCAGCTCGCAAGCTCCACGCAAAGTGCTACCACCTGTCTTCTCCTTGTGCTGGCATGATGGTGCCATCTACTGTGCCAAATTCGAATTCGGGAATCCCTCCACCATTTTGCGCTGGAAGCCCGGAGAGACTGAGACCCAAGTCGTTGTGGGGAGAAGTGCCCCTGTGAACGGATTCAATGATCTGGGGACCCGCTGCAAGGTGTCCGTGTCCGCAGACGGCGAAATCTTCCTGGCTGATCTCAACCATCGGAGGCTTCTGAGTTTTCGAAACGGGTCTGGCAACATAGTGCTCAGTGATGTTGACATACGGTCTGTGTTCTGCTCTCCGAACGGAGCCATTTATGTCCTGACTCAAAATGGACAAGCTGTTGAGAAATTGGTCGGCGCAACGCTTCACCCTCTGATTTCCAGCGAACATCTCCCTGCAGAGCTGCAGTTCGAAGCAGTTGCCTTGTTTGTGAGCAAGGATGAGGCAATCTACCTCGCGGACCGGGCCAACGGCCGCATCTTGCGCCTCAATCCCGGCGAGGCGGAACCTGTGGTCCTGGGCGAGGTACCAAACAAGCAGAGTTCTCGGCTGTATGGCCTTTTTGTGACCGAAGAGGAGAAAATCTACGTTGCCGACAGCAGGCGGTGGAAGGTTTGGGCATTTCGTCAAGGCGATGCAGTTTGGAATGAAGTCTTGACGTGTCCTGGTTTGAGGCCTGTTGCTGTTCTGATTCAGGGCAGGTCGCTGTACGTGTGCGTTGGTGCAGATGATGCGCATGGCGTTTGTGATCCAGCATCTGGCGCTTATGAATATTTGCTCCCTCCCAAACTCCAGCTTGGATGACATCGACCGCAGAGGGTGAAAAAAGGTTGAGCAGTTCCCCGGCTGTTGCCTGGCCCAAGCAGATATCAAAAACCTTACTACGGGGATCGCTTGCAGGCCATTCTCAGATGTAAAGTGAGGAGTACTTGGATGTGCAGCTGGTTGTAAGTTATAAACCCTGTATAAGGCAGCTTATACCTCTAGAAACCATGGGAATTGTGACCACTTACGAGCCGTGGGGGTGCACATCCAAGTAGGTCATCACGGGAACCCTGGCAGCGTACCCCGAGTTCCCGCCCGTGCCATGGGCGACGCAACGGACGCTGCGCCAGGTTGTTGGGAGCGAACACGCCGCCTCGTCGGGTGAACTCAGCGTTCCATCGAAGACGGCGACCATGGTGGCTGATGAACGATGGTGAACTTCCAAGGGAATGGTCAAAGATACATTTATCAGGGCAAACCAAGCAGATGGTCAAAAAAAGGCTTGAGTACGTAAATCATGATAAATCAATTAGTCATTATATATATATATATATAATATATAATATATATATATATGTATATATATATATATTATAGTGTGCACAATGGTTTCTTGATGAAGGCTCATTGCGAAGCTGTTGTCAACGGCTGCGTTTTACTGCATGACTTGCAAGGCCTGCAGCTGACGGGTCCCAAGACTCTGCGGTTGGAGTCTCAGTGAACCGTTGTGGATGAGGAGATGGAAGGGGTGCACTGGCATGTTTATACTTGGATGTGCAGCTGGGGTTAGTTCACCATGGTTAGTTACACCCTATAAGGTAGCTGAACTCACCCCTAGAAACAATGGTTGGTGATCACTTGCTAAGTGGGTGTTTCTCAAACAAAATAGGGGTACCCAGAAATGGCTGGTTTATTGATATAAATGGTTAAGGATGACTTGGGGGGTCCCTATTTTCAGAAACCTCCATGTTTATAGTGTACTGCTGGGGGATGCAGGGGATTGTAGTGGTGATTCATGGTGCAATAAACCTATAATATAGTGTAGTAGAAGTATGGATGATTAATGGTTTTATGTTGGGGATGATAATGCTTAATAGTTATTCATAGGGGATAGTCACCAACAGAAATCGTAAAACACCTACTATAAAGCTATGTTTACATAGGTATATGGATTATACAATAAGCTGTATGTACATAGATATATAGATTATACATACACAAGTAGAAAGGTCATCATGTCTCGCAAAAACTACAGTTCTTGAAGGTGTACAGCCTATAATTCTGCACGTTTTTTGAGCCGATGCCTGGCCATCCAGGGCAACCTGGCGTGTTGCACCACTGGAGCCATGGCAATTTATCCTGGTCAAACTCCAACCGTCTCAAAATTTGGTGCTGAACATCCGGACGTGAAGTGGGTACCTTCAAAAACTAGGATTGGACAGGTCTTTATGGTGGTTTCTCAAATAGGGAATCCCCAAAAATGGTAAATTGCTGATAAAGGATGATAGAGGGGTACCCCTGTTTTGAGAAGCCACCATATGGGTGCATCCATAGCCATGGCGGTACCTACAATAAACCATCCAATAAAAAATAGGGCTGATGTCAGATGAACTATTGTTAGATGAATTACAGGTCTACCTGCAGAATTCTAGCTATGAATACCTTGATTGTTTCAGCTTTCGCATGAGTTATAGGTCTGGGTACATGCAGCACACAGATTTCATCACATTTCTATGAGAAATCCTCACGTTTCTATAGCAAATCACAGATTTCATCAGGACAATGCTGAACTGGGCGCAGATTCATGGGATTTTTCTTGGGCGCTCCAAGCCGGCTCCTGCAGGCAGAATCTGGACAAGTTGATGGCGTCCCTCCAGGTTCGGTCAACATCGGGCCTACCTGGTGACTGTGGCTTTCAACCTTGGGCTGCCAAGGTACATCAGAGGACTAGGCAGTTGTGAGAAAAGAAAAGTGCAGCCGGGTGCCATCTTGAATGCCTTTCTTATCGCACTTCACCGATATCAAGCTCAGTCCCAACAAGAACTAGTCTTGCTGTGCATCTTGAGGCATCTTGGGAGCCATAAGCATATGGGAACCATGGGCCATGGATGGCAATGGTAAACCCCCCTCCCAGTAGCACCAATAACTCGTACCGTTGTTGGAAGTGCAAGCTGTGGAGCGAAAACGGCTCTCAGGGTGGTCAGGATCAGCGTCCGGGGCTCGGTGGCGACACTCACCGTGCTTGGGGGAAGGTTATGAAGCAATATGGCGATGAGTCAATAGTAACCAACAATTTTGGGGATAAGTTCACCAACAAACCTTACTGACAGGGGAACCAGGGGGACTAAGGGTTTTGACCCACTTCCATATTGGTTGGTGGTTTGATTGACATTTGGATTGTCCATAGTGGTTTTTATGAACAAACGGTAAAGTTGTGGGTTTTAGCTTGTGAAGCAAGACTGGTTGGTGGTGCAAAACGGCTGCTGGGGGGATGCCAATGACCGCCAGTTGTCCTGGTGGTTTGATTGACTTTTTTATTTTCTCCAGCAATTATTGAGAGATGGTTGGTTGACCACCGTTCCCTGTGACTTTTGCCGCTATTACCAGTCCTAGCTACCACTATTGCCAGTCCTAGTTGAACCACTTTCCTGGTTGACAAGCATGTTTTTCATGACAGGGCGGTGACCAACCACCAACCAGAAAAAACGTCGGGGCTTCAACCGGAGACTTGTCACATGAATCTAGGGACGTGTCTTCTTGGAGCCTGAGAGATGCCATCAGTAGGAACCATCCATGACCCATGACCCCTTACCGAACCATTCGTGGACGCGATCCGAGGCAATGTCGAGCTGCTGGGTATTGACCGTCAACCCAGGACTGCGCTCGCAGCAGTGCCACAATGTGTTCCAAGATTTGCACGCTCTTTGGAAGGTTCACTGCCAAACTGGTTGGTTACATGTGGTGTTTCCTGGGGCAAGAGGCAGAGGCAATCGATGACATTGGCTCGGTCGCTACTGCAGCAAGCAGGCATGACTAATAGCATATGTGGAACCACCGCCGAATAACACTGTGCTTAGGGACATGCAATGACACTGATTTCTTGCACTTCCTTGATCTCCCAACAGAGAGTCATACGGTCCACTCAATGCATTTTCCCTGCATGATTTGTCAACAATTATCCCACAGTTATCCCAGCCATCTCCAGCCCACCTAGTTTGGGATACTTGGCAACACCAAATACCAAGCCAGCCAAAGACTGCACTACTCATCTGAGAACATCTGAGAGCCTTCATGGTAGCGCTGATTGAGGATGCAAATCTGGCCAGCAACAGCACATCCAAACGTGGCAGGGACGGAACGCCTCGGATGCCTTGCAGCTCACGGAGAGGCGAATTGCAAGGCATCCGAGGCAGGCCTTCCTCAAGAGATGGACTTGTGGATGCGGTTGGCCATACTGGCTCGCTCGCGTGAGCACCTTATCCCGCTATTCGTAGCAGGATTGGGCACAACGCAGCTCAATGCGGCGGCACATTCCCTTGGAAGTGCCATGCAGGAAGGCAATGGCCATCAGGAACTGCAGTCCACTGATCCCACTGATGACGATCTTCTCGACTTGATCACACGTGTGGACTGCCTGAAGCCGGAGCCTGAAGCCGGAAAACTCACGGCGGCCGCGCTTGCTAGGATTGCTAAAGCAGCATTGCAATGGCACGAACAAGCCGGACCGTGGGCACGAACAAGCCCGTTCGTGACAGGCGGTTGGAATCGCTGGAGAGAACAGGAACGGGTGACATCGGTGGAGTGCCCCATTTCTGCCCCATTGCCGCCATTGCCCTGTCTCCCGAGGGGCCCAACAACCTGGGGGCTGGTTGCGGCGTGTCCGCGTCCGCGCAGGGCGTTATTTTTGTGGGTAATTGCGCGGCTTCTTTGTGGCTGATATTGTCAATCGCAGGCTTTGGACAGAACCAGAAGACTTCAATAGTCGATGTCAGACACTCAGAATTTGAGGTTTGAAAGTGGATCTGGCAACTCGGTCCTTCATCGATGTTGACGTAAAGTCTGTGTTCTGCTCGCCGAGAAGATCCATTTATGTTCTGACTCAAGATAGACAGGCCCTGGCGAAAGTGATCGGTTCCACGCTTCATCCCCCGGTTTCCAGCGAACATCTCCCTGCAGAGCCCCAGTTTGAAGCAGTTGACATGATTGCGACCAAGGATGGGGTGATCTAGTTTTGGGATTGCGCCAACGGGCGCATCTTCCGCGTCAAGGCACGGGAGGCCGAACCTGTGGTGGTGGATGAAGCACCCGACAAGGAGAGTGAGAGTGCCAAAGGAAAGTGGGGGCTTTCCATACAGGTGACGCAGCTTGGACCGCAGTTTTTTGGCGTGTCCCGGAGAGCTGATGCATGTCGCTGTGCTACGGGTGGTGATGCGAAGGGCGTTTCTAAATATTTGCTGCCTCCACAGCTTTGGCTTGTATGACATCGATCGCAGCGGGTGACAAAAAGGCTCGGCTGCTTGCGGCTCCGTCCGGTTTCGCCCTAAGCTCAGTTCCATCTTCCGAAGGGCTGTGAGTTTAGATCCCAAAGCCATGATCAAACCAGTCAGGCTGTTGAGATGGGTTCACTACCCCCAGTTCTTGGTTATATTCTGTTATGACCCATGCCAGCCCATACCCATATGTACACAGCATACAAGTATATCATCATACAGCTGTATACATAGAATGTTTGGGATCAGAAGGGTTGATGGTGAATGTAACTCTACGGGTAGTTTGAATGGCTTTGCAAGCAGATCTACATACCATGCAAATGCTTCTGCTGTATATGTTTTTGCTGATGTGCATTGCGCAATGATATTTTTTTTGTGTCCTTTTTCCGAATTGCGCATGAGCAGGTACATTTTAGTTCGTGTGAACGTTTTAACATCCCTATAAGATTAACATAGCGATTGTATGGGTTTCTCAAAATACTGAACCCCCAAACATGGCTACTGTATTACTTTCAAAATTAGGATCAAGGATCAAGGATCATGATTGGGGCACCCCAATGACTTCAGACATTTAATAGTTGTTTTGCCATCATTCTTGTTGGCATCCCCAATCTTATTCCTTACCGTCAACCATTACAACCCCCAACATAAAAACCATTCATCTATCCCCATACTCATCCCTATACGAATCCCTATTAAAAACCATTATCATCCCTTGTTGAACCACACCGGACATTCATAGGGCGGTGCATCGCTCGTTGTTTTGCTGGGTTGAACTGGACCCCCGTGACCTGGTCCAGGACTTTGGCACGTCAACACTATGACCTCAACAAGGACCCCACCGTCGCTGCAGATGAGCCGCTCAGATCGTGGATGGGTGCGGGTCCGCTGCGTGCTGGCTGGTTGCTGGGAAGGTGGCAGGTTAGGAGAAATATGGTGGTTTTTTCAAATGGGGGCTAGCCTCAAATCCCCCTCAAAACATTTGTTTTGTATGATCAGTGGCTGATTTTCAAGGTCGCACAACTGGAGAAACCACCTTATATGGCCAGGGACGTTGAGATCCATTTTTTGGGCAGCTGTATTTGCAGGCCACACATTGATCGGAGACGGTTTGAACGGAGGGGTTGGGCTGGCAGTTTGGGGTAGACTGATTGGATATCCTCTACTTGTTAAGCTGGTTACAGAGGAGCTATTGATTGGGATGATTGCATCAGGATTATATAATGGTAGATCCATATGCGCAAAATAGGGGACCCCAAAGTTATGGTGGGTTTATTACTAAAAATGGTTATCGTAAAGGATGATAATTGGGGGTACCCTTACTTTGAGAAACCGCCATATTAAGAAACCACCCCCCCGGTTTAACCACAAAAAGCGATCGGGGCTAAGCAAAATAGATCTGCCATTTGTCGGAAGGGCGATGAAATTCTCAGTTCAGCTGGTGTTTCGCTCCCTGAAAACCGAGCAGCGCCAAGGTTTACTCTGGCCACACGCAAAGCTGAGAGGCGAATCAATGCTCGAAAACTTCAGCTGTCTGAAAGGCGAGGTGGCGAATTTGGGGGAATGGTTGGGGTTGTTGGATGATGATGATGATGATGATGATGATGATGATGATGATGATGATGATGATAGATCCATGCTGGAATTGTTTTCAGAGGCTTGCAGACTTGGGTCCGCTGATAGCCTCTTGCAACCTGAGCCATGGACCATGCAGAACCATGACATTGACGGGGCACGGAGCCGGCCCGAAAATTGAGGCTTGTCCGGGGCCATGATGTACCCAGCTGGTTGGTTTCCTTATTGATAATGACCATTTGGGGGTACCGCCATTTGGTGGTCCTGCAAGTTATGGGGATACCCCAAGTTATCATCCTTTATCTTAACCATTTTTAGTAATAAACCAAACATAACTTTGGGGCTCCCTGTGGCTTGAAAAAGCACCATGTGTGTCGAAGTGGCTGGCACATCTCCCCCAGGCTGAGCAACCGACTCTGCCTGACTCCGACTCTGGGGGTATGCA